>JAUEJL010104945.1:0-12944 GCA_032274825.1 Drosophyllum lusitanicum | reverse complement strand
AGTCCCCTAAGCCCAACACACAAGTCTACTCATACATATAAATTCACATTTCTAACTCTTGAAAGTGAGGCAATATATTAATAATGATAATAATAATCAACTCGTGATGTATAATTTACGCCCATAATCGTAATTGCGAATTTACATATTGATAATACAAGATTCCGAATAAAAAAATGGATATTACATTCTATACGTGTGTTTATATGATTATTAGTTTGGCATACTCACTAAGCTCTCATAGCTTATCAAATAATGTTTTTAAAATGTTTTGCAGGTCATTCCAAAGGCAAGGGCAAAGCTTCCGTTTGACAGCTTTTCACTCCACTCCTTTTGAAATAAATAACGCTCGTTGTGTATATATAAACCAACAGTTGTACTTTTAAATGTGTTTACATTTCAAACAATACTTTAACTTTGTCGTATTACGCTTCCGCATATTTTTGAAACTATATGTGAACCCTTATTTTATGTTTTTGTTTAAACTTGGTTTTTATAAGATGGGGCGTTACAGCTTCGTTTGGACTCGCATTAGAATGACAACGCAGTACTTGTACTCGCACCGTCGGAGTAGTGAAAACGGAGTCTGAGGATTTATCTTCTCGGGTGGGAGTCGCACCCCGGTTGGAAACATAGGTTGGTCGGGCACGCGATTAGTGAACCTTGGGTTATCTAGTGTGGGATTAGACTCTACATTAAGATCACCTTATTGATATGATTTATGCGATATGATTTATGTGATTATGATGCGATATGATTTATGCGATTATATGCGGTACGATTATGATTATGTGCGAATGACTACATGAAATGAATTGCGGATATTTGACCCATTCGGTGCTATGTGATTTACAGGTTATCGGGTACGGGTGAATTACACTAAGGGTGGGATATGGTATTTATTTATATGTCATATTTCTACGTACGAATATATTTTATGGTTTTTGATTTCAACTCCTATTGATTCACTTAGTGTAAGCTGACACTTGTTTCTTTTGAAATGTGTCTTGTACTCGCGCAGGTGGCTTAGACGTTGTGGTTCTGCGAGGAGAGTAGTAATAGTATGTGGTTTGTTTTAGTATTTGGTATCAACAAACAATTCGGTTGTGTAATCTATTTACAATTTAAATTCGTACTGATTTTTGAACGACTGCGGTCGTAACCCTGTGGTTTAATTATGAATGAACTTGAATCGCCTCTATGGCGATAACAATTAATCTGGTTTATGATTTAAGACTTCCACTGCATTTTATTTCTTATATTTAAAAGTTTTTTTATGGTGAAAATTTGAAAATCATGGTGTTACAGTTCTTAACAAAGGATAAAATCTCTTATTTTCTTGAATTTCTTTTGGAACAATTTGACGAGTTGGTTGGCGAAACTAACAATCCGACGATACAATTGCGTTCAAAACTCTATTGAAACACCTACTTGTTGATGGTTTAGAGCGACGGTAAATTCAAAGGCAAAACGGTTTCTCAAATCGTTCCCTACAATATGTAGAAATCTAGCAACATGCTCTTCAACAGACATACACTGAGTCGGTCTAAATCCATCGTCACACTTCAAGATGGTGCAAAGTTTCTTAAAGGATTCTTCACTCATACCTATAAGTTGACGACATTTACCACTTGTTGAGAGGTCTTTTAATAACTCTTACCGTACTTTTCGTCGATGTAAAGTATCTTCAATTTTAGGTAAATTAATATGATTTATGTTTGCAACCATATGTTGTGAAATAAAAGTCACCAGTTCACAAATTAAATGAACCGCTGCCATTTGTCTGGCTCTCACTATATGTTGTATGGTAAGTATTCTTGTTAGCCCCAGATTGAGTACGCAACAACAAATGTTTGTAGAAGGGGGGGGAGGTTGAATACAAACTTAAGCTTTTTAAATTTAAATGCACGCGCTAATACTTTTAATATAATTCTTATTTATATGAATCAAGAATTACATGTATAAGGAAGCGAAAATTCCAAATACAATAAAAGGTGACAACTAAAATGTCTAACACCTAGACAAGCTTCTTTAAAAACAACTAATGTTTAAGAGGTCCAATACATGGAAAAGTCTTTCTATACTTTTTGCTAACTCTAAAATCTTGCTTTTGCTTAAAAGCTTGAAGCTTGTTCTAAGAGAGATATTTTTCTTTTTGTGTACTTCTAGTGTATTTTGCACGTTGAGCATGCATATCTATTTATAGAAGTCTTGGCAGCAAGTTGAAAGTTGGGGAACCAAGTAGTGTATTAAAGATAATAATAGTTATATGACCAAGTTGGTGAAAAGTAATATTATTTTATTTTAGAGAATAAAATAACTTTACTTTTCGTGTGAGAGGTCACCCAGTTGCTAATATAGTAATTTTGTCTTTTATATCACTGTGCTTCGTAACACTAAACTTCTCTTTCCATGTTTGTTTATTAAATGACTGCCATACTTCTTCTGATTTGACTTTACCAAATATGTAGTTGCTAGCCATACTTGAGTAAATGAGCAAATCTTCAAGATCTTCTTTTCAGAAGTAACTTTAATACTTACAGGGGTAAAGTTCTACTCTTTTTGTCCTTTGAAGGTACAATTAGTGTGAATACTTTTACATATAGAAGATCTAAGGCGTAATAATAGAACAATGCATGTTCAGCCTTTGACTAAAAATAAATTACATTATAAATCAGAGTATGCTAGTGAATCAGTTAAGACATGTGTATCATAACTTCAGTTGTATTGAACTAACGATTAAGATTGATCATGGAAATTTTAGACGATAAAGGTCTATCATGGATAGTTTAGACGATAAAGACCTATCATGGAAAGTTCAGATGATAAAGGTCGATCATGGAAGTTTCAGATGAGAAAGATCGATCAAGAAAATTTCATACGATAATTCCATTTGACTGAAAATAGTGTAATCTTATCGACTAGATATATTTGTTAAAATATAACTAGGTGCTAAAAGAATATACTTAGCTGAAATGTTTGGATGTCTCAACTGACCAAGGGGTTGTTCAGCTGAGCATATAGATGTTCAGCTGATGTGTTGAGTCATTTAGCTGACGGGATTCAGATGTTAAGCGAATGATCCTTTGCACTTGCATTCTTTTTCAGATGTTATTTCGACTGATACTTAGTCTTTTAGCATATTTTTGACAATACTTTAAGAACTTGTAACTTTTAAGTCATAAATTAAACAACACATGTTTAATTTGTTTCTAAGTCTTCACTAAAGATCTGGTTTTGTTAACATAAAATCGTATGTATTTTAATAGACGAACTTCGTTATTGGGTTGAAATGATTATCTCCCAGCAATGTCCCCCTATTTAATGATGACAAAACCTGTCTTATCAAGGATCAATTTGACTTCGAACTAACAAAAGATAAATACTTCATAAGTTCATTTGACAACTATCTTTCTGTTTTTGGTAGCTATTTTATTTTTAAACCTTGTTCTGTTTTTGGTTTCTTTTTTGATGTTCCCTTTTGTTCTGTTTTTGGGAATCTTTTCTATGTTGTACCATTTTGTTCTATTTTTTATGGTATCGTTCTATTTTCTGTTTTTACAGTAAGTACTAAGAAGGTATAGGAAGATTGTATTTGAACGGGAGTTGTACTGAAAAGCTACCAGAGCCAAGTAGGACTGAACTTTATGAGAATAAGATATTCAACACAGCTTATTTTTCCTCAAAGAGAATTGAAGATGAGAGTTTATGAAAGATTAAGAACCTTTTGAGACAAGAAAAGTGATGTTGAAAGCTTATCAGAAAAGAAAAGACGTAGTATGGACATACTTACATATTAAACATATTTGTTCTGAAGATTAGTCTTGTCTTCCAATTTTCATCAAATCAATTTGAAATTTCAGACTGTCTAAAGAATTTTCATTCATTCCTGCTGCCTTCTGAAGAGTTTGTTTAAGGTTTTATGATCGTATTATTCATGATACACATTGGTGATTTCAATTGGAGTTGAACAACTAGCTGGTGTTTTTCTTATCTTTGTTATTGATCTTCTCCTTTTGGCACCCCTTAGTAGTTGGATTAATTTGACCGAAAAGGTTTTGAACGAATGGGGCAGTGCTACTGCTTTCTTTACTTTGATATTTTGAACAGCCTTTTCTAAGATTCTATCAACTAATTCTCGATTGATCTTAGTGATGCAGAATAATTCTCCCCCTTTTTGTTATCAGCAAATGGTGAGGGTTTAAATTCAGCTGTAGGTTTGGACTGTTTTGGGGGTGCATCAGGAGTAGGGGTGGTTTGTGTCCTGGCATAGGTAGTAGTTGTAGGTTTAGGTTAGAGTGGAGCATAGAAGTAGAAGGTTGAAAAGGAGTAGGAAAAGGATGGAAGTTTGATGTGTGAAAGACCCGAAACTTCTTTTCTGATCTTGATAAATTCATTACAAAGATGAATGAATTTATCATGGTCCTTTTGTGTAGAATAGTAAGTTCTTGGGGAATGGTTACAGAGATGGAAGGATTTATTGGTTTAAGTTGGTTTAGGTTGGTTAGAAGATTGGATATGGTGTGGTTTAAGGAGCCTATGGTGGTTTGAGGGACGGTTTTGAGTTTTGGAAAGGATAGAGTTTTGGAAAGAGCTAGTTCAATCTTCTCAAGAATTTGAGATAGACTGTTTTGGTAAAGAGTTTGGGTATGAGAGTGAGTGGATTTAAGTGACTCAATGTTTGTTGTAAGTTTTGACAGTTGAGTTTCTGTTTTGGTTTGAAAGGTTTGGAAGTTTGTGGATAACGTGTATATCTTATGGTTTAGGTTCAGAAGGGTATGAATAATTTGGCTAGAGGTGTTTGGTTGAGATGGTTGGGTTGGTATAGAAGATGTTATGGGTAGAGACACAATCATGGGAATGGTAGTTGGTTCCTCAGTTGACATTTGGTGTCTAATCTCAAAATCATAGGAAATAGAAGTTGAGTCCTGTATTAGTGATTGGTTTAAATCACCAACATTGACAGGCTGTGATGTATGTGTAAGAATAAAATCGATAGTAGGTACAAGCAATGTGCTTTGAGTGTGGGGTGCACTCATAAGGGTATCTCTTGTTACAACTACATCCTGTTGTAAAGATGCAGAGGGATTGGTTTGACTCAATATGGGTATTGACACAGTATGACCTTGGGTTGAGGTCTGTCTCTCAATGATTTTATCTTGTTAGGAGGATAAATCAGATTGTAGGCTTTTCATTTTTACAAATAGAGTCTTTTGTGAGACTATATCCACTAGGCTAAAGGGTTTAGTAACATTCTCTACATGCTCCCTTTCAACATAAGAGGTAGGCATAGAGAATGAGGTCGGAGGTGTGGATGTCACTACCTCTAAGATTAATTCAGTGTGAAGTGTCTCTCTAGACCTTTTTCGATCATAGGTTTGGATAGTCCTATAACCAAGAACCATTGAGGGTTCCCTAGAGCTTGGCTTTTGTACATTTATGTGAATAGGAGATGAGGATGGGTTCACAAATGTCGGGTCAACATAATGTGTATAGATGAGATGAGATCTTGAGTTGATTTCGGAAGGAAGCTTATCATGTCTGTTAGGTTCATCACCATCACTTGCTTTGTTATCATCAGTATGAATATCATTATCTTTATCACCGATTATTTCAGCACCACTTTCATGCTCATTGAAACTAATATCATCATATATGATCAGCAACATCTATCACTTGTTGCGTTTGTGTTGTTATAGGAGGACCTCTTTCTTGAGTTATGGTCTGAAAGATTCTTTCTCTTATTGAAGGAACTGGAATGAACTCAAAGAAATCCTTCATTTGCTCATAGTTCCCAGCAGCCATGTATTCTCTTATGATCAAGCTTAGAAACCTTATATAGGGAACTTGGTTTCTAGTTGATTTTTTGGTTGTACCATGGGTGATCTTATCAATCAGATCAGCAAAGATGACTAGTGCAAAGTCAATGTTGACATTGTTAACAAAGGCATAGAGAATCATCTGTTCAATTTGATTGAGAAGGTTATAGCTACCAGACTTGGGTCCAAAACTTCTAATTATCACACCGGAAAGATATCTCAATGGACGAGTAAGTGTAGAAAGTTTGATTTGGCCATGAGAAATGGGCCGGTTATAGCCAACAACCTGAAGAACTGTACTATATTGATTTGGGATTTTGAAGGAAAGACGATGTATGGAGCAAAGTTGGGTTTTCCAAGAGATGCTCTAAGAGAATTGACAGTTATGTCAATCCGAAACATTTTATCGTAGATTGTTCATGAGATGATGTCTATGCTTAGATTATAAGTGGCCGAATACCAGAATTCACCAATTAGTTCATGGAGAATGAAATGAGGATTGACTGTCAAATACGAATGAAGAGGGTGTGCTTAATGAAGTTAACCATAGGTTCATAACCTTGGTTTTCTCGAAGATAGGGAATGGAAAGATATACCATACATTTGTTTGGAGTGATGTTTATTTTAGTACTGGGAACAACGTTTTCTCCTACGTGAATAATTTCAGAAGGTGTGTAGGTGGTCATTTTGAAAAAGATGAATAATAGTTGAGAGAATTCAAAAAATAACAGTTTCTAGGTTACAGTTAGTTTTGAGATAAAAGAGGGAATATGGGGTTTGAACAGAAATGGGAGTATTTAAAGTTTCTAGAATCGACAGAAGTTAAATAACGATACATAGAGTAACGGAAAAACTAATGAAAGGAAACTAATATACTAAAAGAAAATTTATTAACACCGCCTCATATTTACTAGCATGTGAAGTATCAACTGATGTTTTTAAGATAACCAGCAGTAGATGGGAGTATCATATAGCTGAAAAAGTTTTGACATCAGAAAGACATTAGTGAGATACTTAAGTAACTAGAGCATCTGATATCTAAAAATACACATACAAGCAAGCGATCTATCTAAAACACACAAACACACAATAAAATTACATATTTAACATACCAAGTTTGGATATTAGGAAATTGAACCTTGCTTCATCTAATGGTTTTGTAAAATAGTCTACTAACTGAAGATCAATGTTGATATAGTTCATAGAAATCTTTTTCTTCTGAACATTATCTCTTAAGAAATGATGTCTGATCTCAATGTGATTTGTTCTTGAAGGCATCACCGGATTATTTGAGATAGAGATGGCACTTGTGTTGTCACAAAGAATAGGAGTGTCATCATATTTCAGATCGTAGGCTAGGAGCTCATTTTGCAACCATAGAATTTGAGCACAACAACTACCTGCAGCTATGTATTCAGCTTCAGCAGTAGATATTGATACCGAATTCTGCTTCTTGCAAGACTAGGTGACTAGTCTTCCTCCTAGTAACTGACATCCTCCTCAAGTACTCTTTTTGTCTAGTGTACATCCTACAAAATCAGAATTAGAGTATCCAACTAACTCAAAATCTAAATCTTTGGGATACCAAAGACCTAGATTAGGAGTTCCTTTGAGATACCTGAAAAGTCTTTTAACGGCAAAAAGATGTGGTTCTTTGGTATCAGCTTGATATCTTGCGCAAAGACATGTTGAAAACATGACATACGGTCTAGTGGCAGTTAAGTATAATAGAGATCCTATCATTCCTCTGTAAGTAGTTATGTTTACTGACTTACCATCAGTATCCTTTCCTAACTTTAGATCAGTGGACATGGGTGTTTTCATTGAAGAGCAATTATCAAATTCAAATTTCTTAAGTAAATCGCTGATATACTTAGTTTGATGAATAAATATTCCTTCTTTTTCTTGTTTAATGTGTAAACCAAGAAAGTAATTTAACTCACACATCATGCTCATTTGATAATTTTTAGACAGGAGTTTGGAAAACTTTTTGCGTACTTCTATATTTGTAGAACCCAAATATAATATCTTCTACATATATTTGAACAAGTATCATGTCACCTTTGTACCTTCTAATAAATAGAGTGTTATCAATGCATCCTCTTGTAAAACCTTTTGTGATAAGAAGAGGCTCTCGGAGCTTGTTTCAGACCATATAAAGCTTTGTTTAAAACGTAAACATGGTTAGGAAGCTTAGAATCTTCAAAACCTGGAGGTTGTTTGACATACGCCTTTTCCTTCAGATCTCCATTCAGAAATGCACTCTTCACATCCATTTGGAATACTTTGAAGTACTTGAAGGCAACATAGGCTAGGAACAGCCTAATAGCTTCTAGTCTTGAAACAGGGGCAAATGTTTCATCAAAATTGATGCCTTCTTCTTGACTATAGCCCTGTGGAACTAGTCGTGCCTTGTTTCAGATCACTACGCCTTCTTCATCCATCTTGTTTCTAAATACCCACCTTGTTCCAATGATGGACTTGTCCTTAGGTCTAGGCACAAGAGTCCAAACATTGTTTCTTGAAAATTCTAAAAATTCTTCTTGCATGGCATTAATCCAATAGGGGTCTTTTAAGGTTTCGTTAATCTTTTCAGGTTCAGTCATAGAGACAAATCCAGAGAATAGACAAAACTTGAATGCTTTTGATCTTGTTCTTACTGAATCCTCTATGTTTCCAATTACTAGATCATGTGGATGATATCTATGATCTTTAAAGGCGTTTTGGATATTTGAGGGAGTATGGGAATCTTGGACTTGAGGGAATGAATTCGTCTGAGGATCAGCTGATGTGTTTTCTTAATCAACTGAACAGAGTTTAGTGGTACTTTTAGTGGACATCTCTACCGACGATGGAATATCAAAAATAGAATTAGATTCTATTGATGTTGAATTATTCACAACATCATTCAGTAGAGGGACAGATTTGGTTGAAGGTTAATGTGTATGTATGGGAGTTTGGTTTAGAACGGGGTCATCTAAATCATCTTCAACAATTGGTGAAGATTGACCATCCTGTTCTGAAGAGGCTTCTCTAGTTTGCATTAGGTCGTTAAATTCTTCACCTGAAACATGATTAATAGAACAGGTAGAAACAAATTCATTTTCATTAAAACATACATTGATTGATTTTTTATGACTTTGGTTCTAAGGTTGTAAATTCTGTAAGCTTTGAAGATCACAGCATGTCCAAAGAACACTCCTTCATCAGCTTTGGGTGCAAACTTCTACAACTGATCTTTCTAATTGAGAATGAAACACTGACAACTAAAAATATGTAGAGAGCTGATGTTTGGCTTCCTTCCCTTTAGCACTTCATATGGAGTTTTGTTGTACCTTTTGATTATAAGGGATCTGTTCGAAGTGAAACACGCACAATTCACAGCTTCAGCCCAGAAGTTGAAATTCAGTCCACTTTCACACAACATGGTTCTAGCAGCTTCAATAAGTGTTCTGTTTCTTTTTTCAGCTACACCATTCTACTATGGAGTTCTTGGAGTAGAGAAGTTTTGTTATATTCCTTTTTCATCAGAGAAAGATTCCAGAATTTGATTTCTAAACTCTGTTCCATGATCACTTCTCAGCATCCTTACGAAGTTACCATTCGTTAGTTCCATCTTTTTGATAAAGCAAATAATTTCATCAGCAGCCTCACTCTAAGTTTTTAGCAAGAACACCCAAGTATATCTTAAGAATTCATCCACCATAACTAAAGCATACTTATTTCCACTAAAACTGGCAGTTGGAACAGGAGCGAATAAGTTGTAACAGGAGCGAATAGATTCATGTGTAGCATGTAGAATAGTTCAGTAATAGAGAAGGTTTGCTTAGATGGAAAAAATGTTTTGTGTTGTTTGTCTTTCTCACATGCAGAGCAATTTTTGGGTTTGGAACAAGTTAGTGAAGGTAGTCCTGACACTAATTCACCCTTGCTTAGTTTATTGATATTCTTAAAATTCAAGTGATAAAGTCTTTTGTGCCACAACCAGTTTGTATCCGTTATACTTTTAGAGCACAAACAAGTTTCCTTTAAGGGATCACCAGAAGACATTTCTAAGATATACACATTTTTGGTTCTTTTGGCACTTAGCACTTCTTAGACATAATTATTGATTATGGAACCCCCTTTCTTATTCAAGGGACTTCATTATCTCCGTCACACAATTAACTTATGCTAATAAGATTATATTTCAGTCCTTTAACATATGAGATGGACAACTTGAGGTTCCCATTATGAAGTTCTCCATAACCTTTGGTCTGGCCATGGTTGTTATCACGAAATGTTACTTTAGGACCTTTTTCCTTCTTGTGGTTACTGAGTATGGCTTTGTGACCTTTCATGGTTCTTGAACAACCACTATCTAGGTACCAAGTGTTGTTACCCTGATCAGGTATGAGTAAAAGAAGAATTAGTAACACTTTGGGCCTCCACTAATTAATTGATCCATGTGGATTTCACTTATCTTTCCACGTTACTTAAGGTTTCTTATGTATGATAGGAACAACCATGTTTTTAGTACAAGTCCGCGTCTTGATTTCCCTTCTTGAAGACATTCATGAGCCTTATGTTCTTTACTTCCACACTTATAACATTTTTTATTTTTAGTGACTGTGGAGTTTTGAAAAACATTTTTAGAATGCCTATGAGTTACCCAGTCCTCTATCAGCTGACTAACTTGTCATCTCAACTTCTGAAGTTGATCCTATAGATTTTTTAGGTCTTTTCTAACAAGCATCTTAGATTGATCTATAGATTTGGAAATTTTTTTACCAACCCTTGATGTGAAAGGTTTAGAGTTTGTGAGAACATCACTATTCTTACTCATAGTTCTTCCTATTGAAAAAGAATTTACTTCACAATCAGTTGATCTCAAAGTAGAGGATTTATGATTAGTTAATAGACCATCAGCTAAACATCTATCATCTATCTACTGAACAATAGATATAGAAGTTCCAGTTAAAGGTTTTTCAGTTAGCTTAACACTTGAGTTTAGGCATGGACAATTTCAACACATGATTCCTTACCCTTACTAACATCCTTTGAACTTATTTTCACATTAACAATTTTATTTTTTCATTCTGAAATTAGCTCAGAAGGTAAATCATCTATAGGAGTGATCAAGTCTTTCTTAAGAGGACTTTGACTTCTAACAAATCTGTTTGTAAACACACTCTTTCTTTAACAACTTTGTGAAAAGCTTGAGGTAGAATGTCAGCTTTTTCTAAGATATTTATGTTCGTATTAAAATCAACACAATTAGCAGCTTTAGAGTAATTTTCTCCTATAATAGCTTGAACTTGTTTGGGAATCTGCTCATTGACACACTGAGTGGTCTTTTCAGCAAAGACACCCAAGACTTCACTATTTTCTAAAGGTCGTTAAACTTTTTATGCACACTGTAAACAGCCAGGATTTGAGAAAGAAAAATGAAAGAAGCTATCAAGCAACATAATTAATGAAAGGATGATTAAATTCATGAAAAAACAAAAGCAGTGAAGTCAGTCTATTAGTATCTATCATTTTGACGAAATAGTAAAATAGATGAACATTAGTAACTTTTGGATATGTTGACAATTTCTATTTTAGTTTTCATGTATCCTATGGTATTGGGTTTTGGTAGTACTATATTATGATTAATTTGACAAGATATCTTTGTTTGAAAATCACAAACTCCGCATGTGTATTAATCTTAAAAGAATTATATTGATCATATAGATAACATAAAACGAAATGCTACTTGTCATTTGTTTAAGTACATGAACAACTGATAGGGATAACCTAATTGGTACATTGTACGAAAAAGGCGTGACTCTAAAGTGTCCACATAGAAATAAAGAGCTAAAGAATATAATAGCAAAAGACAAACACTACCACATAGAAATAATATATAAACATAATAGGTTAAATATACAATTAGCGCTGGTATGAATAACGCTTAAATTAATGCACAATAATGAAAAAGCTATGAATATCAATAACTTAGATTCACAATTTGGAAAAAGATGACAAAGTTTGGAGTATTAACAAAGGATAACACAACCATTAATGTGACAAAGGATGAAAACAACAAAGGGTTCACTAGAAAATATATAAAAGCAAGTGCAATTCATAAGCGAAGACACCAAACTTAGTTGTAAAATAATATAAATAAAACACATATAAAAACATACTATAACAACTAATTTAAAGTAAATGCTTAAAGAAAATTCACTGCTCAACTACACCCTTGCCCTTCTTCTTCAGGTTATCCACACAAGATGAAGACGAATCTTGCATATCTTTCTTCTTCTTAGGGCAGTTCCTAGAGCCGTGGTCCCTCACAAACTTCTTACCATACTTGCATTGATGCGTAGGCTACTCAAATACTTCCTTTGCAATCCCTAACTTCGATTTCATTTGCTTCCGAGACCTAGAACCCTTATTACGTATTCCCTTGGGAACTTAGATGTTAACATGTTCAGGCTCCTTCATACCAAGCATAGAACACATCATGGCATTCTTGTCACCAACATCTTCACCGGATATAATAACATCAACATTAGTTCTTAATAGCTTGTGCTGATCACAATACAATTGAAGCTTTTCCATATTGTTAACAAGCTTATTTACACGGTACTCAACTGAAGTGTAAACCTCACGTACTACACGATCAACCTCATTTCTAGCAGACCCACTTAGAAAGGAATGAGAAGTGTTGTACAATGAACGAGGAGGGAGAGCATTCTTACTCCAGCGACTATGCACATACATCGTGGGAAATCCATTGATCTTAAGCATATGCATAATCAAAAAGATATGCCTACACAACAATCCGTAAGATTCAAATCTTTTACACAAGCATGATAGAGTCCCCAGTTCTTGATTAAAAGATACATGTGCATCAAAAAATTAATACCATAAAATAAACGATAAGAATGAAAAAAACAACAAAATAAAATGTAATGGAAGAACAAGCCAACCTCATCCATATTACCGCAACACCAGAACACTCAAAAGCTCTCTCTGATGAAGCACAAGAAATAATATTATTTTAATAAGTGGGCATTATTTTTCTGAAAAGCAAACTTACTTTACGCAACCTTGATTAAAGTAAGTCTACTTTTCACCCACTAACTTTACAAATAT
>JAUEJL010104934.1:0-12945 GCA_032274825.1 Drosophyllum lusitanicum | reverse complement strand
CCTCTACCATCTTTGACCATATGGATAATCTGGTAAAACAATCTCCACCTCCGGCCTCCTCCATCCCCACCTTCACCATCTCTAACCGTACAAACAAATCAGATTAACAATTCCAAACATCTAACATACCCAGAAATCCTTTAGGAAACCCCCATACACAAATTTGTGATGAAACCGTTGAACAAATCGATGAAGAACGCAAAAACCCAAAATCTAGAAGTCCTTGATGAACAAATCCTAAATCTAGAAATGAATGATGAAGTCATAAACATAGAAATCTGGTGGTCGATCTACAAAAGATGATTATTAAACCCCCAAATGAAGATGTGTGTAGATGAAGATGAAGATATTTGCATCGAGGTTGGCATCCGCACGGCGGTGGCTTCGGTGTTAGTAAGTACAAGATTTAATTAGTTCTCTTATTCTCTTTTTTCAACTAGAACATCCCTTATATCTTATTATAAAAAATATTTCATCAAATCAGTGTCATTCCTGTTCAAGTTGATATCATTCTGATTTATATTAACTTTGTTTTAATAAATTTAGCTCATTTTTTCATTCTTTCTTGGCTACCAGACACATGATTTTTAGAAAACAAGCAATGAAGAAGCAATGAAGCGATTTGAATGTGTTTGTAGTAGTTCTAATTTAAACCTTTCCAGATTCTTTAAATTATAATCATCAAAAGGTAGGTTGTATATAAAATGGACTAGTTGTGGGGTATGGTTGTCTGTCTCCTCCTCCTCCTACACACGACAAAAGACTTGGAAGAAGCAAATGGTTGACCAACGAACTTTGACTAAACTTGATTCACATGCTTAGACAATCGATTTAAAATAATAATAATGTCAACAAAGACCTTTTATAACCCCTTCATCATCAATTAAATTAAAGATTCTCAGCAAACGCTGCTACTACGCGATTCTCACCCACCCACACACACACACAAGTCAGTCTCTCATATCCTTTCAATCCCATATATATACATATAGCATTCAAGTATTTGATGAGAAAGCTGAAATCTTGAGCATCTTTCACAAGAAAACAAAGTATGTATGTATGTATGAGGTTGGTTGGAGCTACGTACGTAATATATATATATATGTATGTATATATATGGTTATTAACCATCTCCTATTTTTTTCTCATATATTTCTCAATAATTAATTAGAACATTTACAAATAGGTACCTATATATTCAGATCACCTCCTACTCTTTGTTATACAACAACAATTAATAAACCTTCATTTCCTCTTCTCTCTACATTTTACAATCTTAAATATGAAGCTACCTCTTAATTTCTACATAATGCCATGAAGCATGAATCAGAGCCAGGTCTTGATTGCAGCTTGTGTGTATATATGTATAATATTATATAGGTAATTTACCTGTTAAAAGATGCTGCAGAGTTGTCATCATATGGGCCTCTCCATGGGTTCCCGCTGTCGGTGCCGCTGGAAGCTTGATTCGGCACGGGTACGTTACCTAAATCACCATCCAAACTCATCTTCTGTACTTCAGAATATGACAGAATCTTTATGCTTTGCACACAGCTCACAAATTCCCTGCAAAAACTCAATCTCAGGAACATCCGAGTAATTAAAAGAAAGAGAAAACACGAGGTTTTGGTTTCGTTTCATTTCGTTTAGGAACAAGACTCGAGATGACACTTACTCCCATGGGTCATCACCAACTAATAATATGTCATTCTCATGATCAACATAAACAAGTTTCCACTCCATCCTTTGTGCATCTTCTAGTTGACCTTCAATCCCAAACATACGAGCCAGATCATGCCTCAGCTCTTCATATCCCTTGTAACGTGTCACATCAATCGTCCTTCCAACCGACCCACGTTTTTGGACCTAAAAATCATTAGAAAAAATTTATATGTCAACAATAATCACCAAAGTGAGCAAATATATACCCAAAGTTTCCTTTTGAGCAACCTTTTTTTATTTATTTATAAAATTATCAATTTCAGCTAGGTTTTCACCAAATATCAACCTAAAGAGCCAAAATCAGTTTTTAAAATTTCAGACGAATCACATAGTAACACGTGGAATCTTTATCGCCAACTCTGGTTGGTGATTTTCTGCTTTTCTGCTGTTCCAATCAGGGGGTGAGATGTGCCACTTCCTAGAATTTTTGGCTTTATTATTGTGGTTGAGGATTTTCTTAAAGATTTTTATTAAACTTGAAAAGGAAATTTTACTTCTAAGATGGAACACGGGGGATTGAGGGTCATGGTCAGTCTGATCAGTTAGTCTTTAACTGAATCTATGTTTTATGCGTGTCCTGTGTAAGTTTATGGTCAGACATATGATCAGCCACAAAAAAAAAAAAAGATCTAGAAGAAGTGACACATGTCACGGTCTGATTAGAAAACAAAAAAGCACATAATCAGTAACTGGAGAATTGACGTGCCTCCTGTCGCTTTGTGCTCCATCCACAAAAAAATTAAAACAGATTGGTGGTTTTGATTGATTTTTGATGAAAATCTTGCTCAAATTATTATCATATAAACAAAAGTTACATATAAATATGTGTGCTACCTTTGTGTATGTTCTCATGCGCTGCTGAGTCTGATTACCCCACGCCCCGTTTCCTAAAACACCAGCATCCTTAGCAGCAGCAGCAGCAGCAGCAGCAGCAATATTGTCATTTGGTTTGAACGGCATATGAGGCATCCCGAATGATTGTGGACTTAACTCGGCAGCTGACAATTCCACCTCAATATCTCTAGACCCACCAATATAATTTGAAATCATGTTTTGAGAATCAAAACCTCTTGATAACAAAGCATCAGGTGGCAGGCTATCGACATTATTATTATTATTAGCCCCAAATGAAAGATCGCTCCTAGTTTGAGAGTGAACAACATCGCCCTCCAGGCAAAAGTTTGGGATGTTGAAGTTGTGTGGAAGGCTACCACCAGCGTCATCCAAACAGTATGATGTTACAGATTCAGTAGCAACGGCTTTGTGTTTTGGTTGCTCTGGTAGTTTCAAGTTAGGTAATTCATGTTTGACTCTTTCTGCATCAGATTTACTTTGAGTTTGAAGATCATGAACAAATTTAGATGCATGATCATCACCTCCTTGGGTAGATGATGTTCCCTGTTGGTTGTTGATCCTGAAGTTTGATGGAGTTAGTTGGCAGTTATTTGTTGAAGGCGATGTGGAACACGAGGGAACATCATCACCACCACCAGGAAGTGGATGAACTCTTATTGGTTTGTATTGACTCTGTTGCTGGTTTGATTGCTGCACAAGTGTTGATGTGGACAAGCTGTTACTGCTAAGCTGTTGTTGCTGTTTCAGTTGCTGAATTTGTGGCAGCAACACATGAGGCTCTACTGGTGAGAACAGATGCTGCTGCTGCTGTTGCAATTTTTGCAGAATCTGCAGTGTTTGTTGTTGCTCCGAGAGATTCTGTTGTCTCGTTGACGTGCTATGTTGTAGCATGTGTGATGCTGGTTGTTGCAACTGTGTTTGCTGTTGTTCCATTTGATGCTGTGGCATGGATAAAGGCTGATATGAAATTTTGTTACTGATTTGCTGTTGAGGTTGTGTGATTCCTTGTAATTGTGGTTTCTGCTGACTGTATATACAACTCTGTTGTTGTTGCTGCTGCTGTTGCTGTTGCTGCTGCTGCTGCTGCTGCTGCTGCTGCTGCTGCAGCTGTTGTTGCTGCTGCTGCTGTTGATACAATTGCTGCTGAAGTTCTTGAGATTGGCGGTATTGATTGAAATTAGTGGGATGTAAGAGTTGGTGGTGTTGCAGGGGATTCAAAAGTTGGTTCTTTTGGTTTGGTTTGTTGGAAGGGGGGGATTGAAAGCTTAATAACTTGGAGGGATCATCAAAGCTTAGAGAATTAGATGTTGGGAACCCATGATTGTGCTGCATGCTCATCCACTGGGCCAGACTTAGCCCAGGGAAAATGGAACTGGACCCATCCTTCATACCCAAATCTTCAAGCCAAGGCATTTGCATGGGCATGGGCATCCCTCTTTTATAAGCATTCTCTATCTCTGAATCAATTTCTGCAAAATTATTTTTACAAAAATAAGATGCAGTACAATTCTCTATGCATTACAACATGAAGATGATAGAGATTGATTAGTTGATTACCTGGTTGCTGAGGGAACTTTTGCCTAAAAAACGGAGGTGGACACATGTAAAACGGAGCCACAACGGGCTCAATTTCCCATACTGAAACTCGACTAGGACGATCACCAGCTGCGGATTCATCCCATCCAACCTACATCATACAATTAAGCATCAAAAGACCCTTTTAACCACATTGATTTTTTTCATATATAGACAAACCTATAAGAAGGATCATAACTTATGCAACAGGAACATAAACTTTCTTCAAATGTTAACTAAAATGTGTGTGTGTGTGTATAAAAGAGATATTATACCTGAAGACTACGCCATTGTGAATTCTTCCAACGAAGTGGATCGAGGTCACTGATACCGGTTATGGTTCCCATGTATCTACGCACCCCTGATTCCTCAGTCTCAAACATCATTCTGAACCGCATACCCAATGAAACTTGACCATACATTGCTTTATTGTACTTAGCTAGGGGTATCACAAACTCAGCAGGACTGGCTCTGTTGAGTTCCACCATGTGAATTATTAATATCATAATGAAATACATCATTAAGATTTTGGTTATCAAAAGAAGAAAGGGGAGTATATATACCTGGGATTGTAAAAAATGGTGAACGGGCTGTTATTTGCAGCAGCATGAGCAGCGGCAGCAAGGATGCCTATGTGCATGCTGTCACTGGATATAACTGATGACGACAGAGCAGACTGCTGTCTGTTTGCACGTCTAACTCCCAACAGCAGTTGTGACTTGTCATCTCTACAATCATATCATCATCACTACCAAGTTAATTACATGATAACAAGAAAAAATGATCACTGTATTACTTCAATAATAATAATAATCTTTTTTCATACCTTACAAAAAGGACAGCATCGCCAGCAAAAAGCCTTTTCGAGCTCACAAAAATGCTCCACCCCGTGGTCAGTAGATGCCTCTTGGGTTGCCCTGAATTATATTCATGCAGATAAGCAGCCAGTCTTAATTAAAGTACGTGTTCAGATGAGATTAATCTAGACGCATTAGTATTGGGCTTTCAGGGTCTGCTAGAACTAAATATCATTTGTCATTTGTTTAATGAACATATTATTATGTATTATTAAGTAGGATAGGTACAATAAATAAATGTGTCAAGTGACACATCAATAGGGCCGGTTGGTGGTTAAGTAACCACCCAGTAACTACCACTAACCGCCGGTAACCACCCAGTAACTACCACTAACCGCCGGTAACCACCATTAATCACCATGTAACCGCCGGCTAGAACATCTATATATAGGTGTGTGATTGTAATGTTTCAAACATCATCTTCTGCAATAATATGTGTGTATTTACTATAGAATCTCTCTGTTGCTCACACTTGTACATACATACTGCACTTTCATTCTCGATGGATTCAAGGCTGTTTCATTAGAAACAGAAGGCAACACAAGGCAGTAACATCGATCACGATCCTGTGGGATTAGAACAACAGATGCATCGCAAATCTAAAGCAATCGACCAACAGGGTCATCCTTCAAACAGCTAGAGCCTAAATGTTGGTGTAGTCCCATGGTAGCAACATTATAATTTGCATTTACTGTTACTAGTTGCAAACTCCTATCTCATAATCAAATAACTTACGGAACACAACATACGTTTGTAGACTAAAAGGTTTACTTTTGTAATTAGACAAACCTCGATAAATATGCCTGAACGTCCAAGACTGGTCGTGCAAATCTCTAGCTACCAATTCCTGAGCTGGGGGTTGCATTGAGAAATCCTACCACCAAACATCTTTCTGTTGGTGAGCCTTGCGAACACCAAAAAAGAAAAAAGAAGCACAGTTAATGAAACCAATTCACATACCAGAGGTGGGAAAATCTTTTCAGCAGCTCGACGAGGGACAGAGAATCCACCATGGGTGCTAGTGTCACTAGCTGTAAGAGTTTTGCAGAAGAACTCAGTAGGCTGCTTATTTTGCTTCAGACCCATATCAGAAATAAGTAATGCTTCCTGGTCATACTGCATGCACAATCATGTTGCATGTTTCCATTAGTTCATAAAAGGTTGTTGCAGGTATAAAAACGATAACAAAAAACTAATATCTTTTTCATGTCTTGATGATTAATATCCAGCTGAGACCTACTTTGTTTACAGGTTGAAGAGTCATCTGCGCATACACCTCGTCAGTTTCAGAATCAGCCTAATCCAAGACAACGAAATTAAAGTCAGTCATAAGTGTCCACTAACATAACCCTTTTTACTGATCCATTTAGATACATGTATAGAGATATGCATAGATCGAAGAACCACATACATGTAATGTGACATTATGAAGCATGCAGATGAGCTTAGAAGGAAGATTGGGATAACTAGGTATGTTGTCTGTATCCTTGTGCATAGATGCTGCAACCTAATAAAAGTAATTTGCCCCAATTAAATAAAATAAAGAAGAGAGAGGGAAGTCACCCATTAATCAGTAGTAAACAGCCCTGTGATATCCTGACACTCATAGCAGCAATGGAAAGAAAGCTTACTTGCTCACTGTGACCTTGCGGAAAGTACACCACCAGACTTCCAACAGGGGGTAACGAGACCAATGGCCCTGCACAAGCATGCCATAGCTCCGAATTCATTAACTTCCTTCCACCTGACAACAAACCACTGTTTAATTAACTGTTCAAATATCTAAACTTTGGTAATCTTCTATGGCTACCAGTTTCTTTAACTTCAATATCAAAATTCAATAATATATCAAAGTAAGGCTCAAATTCTGAAACTTGTCAAGACATTATAGTTGGTACGTGTTGAGTATCAAATTACGACTTTGCAGCCTAATTTCCATCAAAATTTATGTTCATGGTGCTAATTACAGACACCAGGACAACTTGGAACCACATGTATCATATATGAAGTTAGCAGATTAGTATTCTTGTACATGTATAATCATGATCTTGACTATGCCTAAACACACACACAATCGAATTGATTAGATTCACAATATCATAAAAAGCATAAGTAATGCAATAAACACTGCTGGGACCAAATAGGAATATGCCAACGATTTTTCATTAAAGCAAGTTCAACCTTGTTCTCCTGCCGACTCATATCCAGTGTCATACGAACCAACATAATTATCCTTTTTTTCATTTTCATTTTTTTTAAAATTTGGATGAATTATTGTTTTCTTTTGTACATTCATCAAATTCAGAAGAAAAGTAAAGGGGTCGAATTAAAGTATAGTATAGAAATCGAAATCAGGCTGACATTAATTAATAGCCATCAAATCCAGTGTCAGAAATGAAATCAACAGGTGAAGTAAGTTGTAAAGACCCCAACTTTATTCATAGTAATCCAAGGATCTTTACTCTTTTTCCTGAGAAGCTGGTTAGGCTAATAATATGATCAATTACAAAAACAAAAAAGAAAAAGAAAGAGGAAATGATGGTTTTGCAGAAGAAAGATAAAAAAAATTTGAAGAAATAATGATGGATTCACCTTCAGCTGAAGTGGGTTGATAAGTGTTTGGAGGAGCTTTCATTGTAGGAAAAACGCAGCAAAGCAAACAGGTAGAATTAAGTAGAAGAAAAGGGGAAAAAAGTCAGGAATTTAGTTGTGGAAAAGTAGTCATTGAGATCTTTGCTTCCTTCCGACGGAGTACATAGAGAAATCAGAGGAGGAGGAGGAGGAGAGGCGCGGGAATCAAGGGAGGAAGACGGTGGGAAGAAATAGAAATAGAGAAATAGAAATTAGAAAGAAATCCTCACTCTAATCAAACCTATCTTGCTTTATAGCAACCAAGCAACTAAGCGTCTAAACATACATACATACCAGGGACTATTATTATTTTTATTTTTATTTTTATTTTTATTTTTTAAATCATTACCTTCATCATTATTACTCTCCTTTACTTTATGGTCATGGAGGTGTTTGTTAAATGTTACGTACATTATTATTATTATTTTTCTAAAAGGATGTTTAACTCTTTTTTTGAGAAATCGAGTTTTTGACTTAGATATACGCGATTTAATTGTTAATATCTATGACTGTTTGCAAAACAACCTCATAGTCATTCCTTAATTGAAACTCTCCGAGATTTGAACCTTTGACCTTCCATACAGGGGGCAAGAGTACTAACCAATAGACTATCAAGGTAATGGTTTGCTTTAAGCACACCAGTATCCTTTTATAAAAATTTCTTATTTATTTTTCTACTTATAAAATTAACGCAAGTGTTAAAATTAAGAATATAGATTATAAAAGAGAATAAGTAGAATTCATACATCAATTCATTTAGGGGTGGATGTGAGGAGGTCTAGTGAGTTCCTTCTCTCTTTTTATTTATTTTTATATAATATCTGATTTGTTACTAGGTACTATGTGGGCCTAAAATTTAGTTTGGTGGAGATTGATTACTACGTTGTTGAGTGATGTGTCAAGTAATGGTAGAAAAAAGTTAACGTGACTGTGTTGTATGGTGTGAGAGTTACTAATACTACTGGTGAGTAGGATGATAAAATAGGAGGAAATAAAAAAAAAGTTCTTCTAAAATCACTTATTTTCACTATCCTATTTTCAATTTTATGGATTAGATAATTATAAATTCAGAAATTGAAAAGTTTATCCAAATTTTATATATCTAGTATTTAATGTCTAATAATAAATTAATGAGTTACTTATCAATTTTTTAAAAAACTAAAATTGATCCATAAAATGCAAGTATCTTAATTATGTTTTTTTGAAGCTAGGTACATCAAACCAACACATGTTATATCTACTGTTGATATTTATTCATGGTAGAATTCAAGTTCATAATCACATGGTTAGAAAGGACCAAGATGCACATGTCTTGTTCTGTTTATTCAAATTTTATGTAGCTTATATAATTAAGTTGTATAGATGACACTTATAAGAAATGGAGTTATAATAACTAATTGTAATGTTAAAACATACATTAATATAGTCCAAGGTGCATTCACATTAATAATAATAGTAAATTACAATAGTATTTATATAATTGTGGTTGAGAATTAGAGTATTGTAAAGTATTTTATTAAAATTTATCTTAAGTAATTCAAGATTCTTCTTCACATATGTAATACTAAGTTCAAGTAACAAACCTTACAAGCAAATTATCAAAATTGCTTGAACACAAAAAAATAAAAATAAAGGGAACTTGCAAGTTGCAACAACAACAAAACAGAACATAAAGGGATCTTCGAACAACCGATCCTATCCAATCTTCGATGCTTGCATCTAGCCGAGAACCAACCAAAGCACTTTAATTGAAACTCGAAGAACATGTCACTAAGCTTCCTTTTTCCTTGTTTGAAGACCATATTATTCGTGTGATTAAGTATAAGAACGATCTCACAGTCGTCTGCTAAAGATCATCTTTATCTTGAATCATGTCAAACTGCAAGAAGCCTACCGTCACATCTATATGCGACTGCTTGAAGACTTTGTTCCATACATCTTCGCATTCCAACAAAGCATGTTCAATCAGAATCCACACAATCATCACATCTATATTCCACCACTTGCATTTAATATTTGTTTGATTATGAGGATGAGTTGTATATTGTTAGAGTTTAGATTTAAACGGATTTGAGTCGCTCATCTCATACTGAGTTGGTTCAAGTTGACGAGTAGTTGATTTTTGTTTTAAATTTCAGTTATTTTTATCAGGTCAAAACGAGTTTAAATCAAGACCTGTTATATTTTAGACGGGATCAAACACCAATTAAGATCAAACCGTGTCTACTTAAATTGATTTGTTTCCATGAGCCATTTTGTTGAACCATGTTAAAGAAAATGAGTCAAAATGAGTAGGAAGCTAACCCATTAATTTCTCTTAAACTTTAGTAAAACTTTAGTCAGTTTAATTATCTATAAAAGCTAATGATTAAAAATTTTAGATTATTCAATTTTACTTAACCACTTTAATTGTTTGAAATTATATTTTTGATACTATTACCTATTATTGCGAAGGACATAACATTAATTAAGTAATAAAATCTAAATTAGAATATTTTTAATCGCTTTACTTGTTCAAAATTATATTTAATAATATCATCTATTAGTATGACTCGACTAAAAATTAATAAAATTTAGATTATTTAATTTTGGTTTTGTTTCTGAAAATGTATTGAAGTTTTCATCTTTTGCTATTATGTTTATCCAACTTTAAAAATTACTATTTAATGTAATAAAATTCCAAAATCTACAATTTTATGTATTTGATAACAAGTTACTAGCATTGACCTACTAGTAACCTCCTATAAGATAATGATACACCAAATGTTAGATTTTGAAACTTGGTATATTATATGGTAATTTTTAAAGTTTAATAAATACAATAACAAAAGGTGACAATTTTGATATATTTTTGAAAACTAAACTCTATTATTATATTTTAAGACGTGTTACTTTTTTAGAATAGAAATATTATTTTATAGATGCTTAATTACTTTTTGTTTTTGAAAAAATAATAATAATATCAAAATATCAAAATCTAGCTGCCATTTAAAAACCTCCGAAATCCGATATGCATATCCTAACCCTCTTTAGGATTAGATCGATGGCTCTCCTATGATTTATGATTAATGTGAGAGCATGACATATAATTAATCTCCCTCAATCATAAAGAGATTGATCGAGGTGAAAAAATAGAACTATTTTTATTGAGCGAACCAATTCTAGTCATTTAATTCTTCATCTTTTAATTCAATTGTTCATCCATGAATTCATCACATGCATCTTGTCATATTCTATCCCCACGCTCCTCCTCCGTGAATTCCACTTACCAATTGAATGACTAAGATTGGTTCTCGCGGTTCTCATAATAATAATGGTACTTAAACGAACCCTCCCCTAGAGAAAAGTTTATTTAAGAACCGTTTTTATTGTGATAACCGCTAGAACCATTGTGAACCAATCAATTATTATCTTGTCTTAATTAATTAAATTGAATTAAAAACGACATAATTATAATTTTAATAATATTACGGCACCGAAAAAGCTCCGATTTATGTTGGCTGCCTTTTTGGGTAGAAATGCAAAATTCATTTTTGTAAAACATGATAACTCTTTATTTTTTAATTTGCTTTTTTTACTTTTTTATAGATAATAAAATTTACTTTCTTTTGAATTTCTTTTTTTTCCGTTATTTCCTTCTCTATTTATTAATCACAATTATTTACTTTTTCGTTAGAATTTTTTGAGTTATATATTAAATATTTATAACCCATAGATCCTTTTTGAGTAACAACTTTGAGTTACACGTGCACTAGAGTTGTAAATAAATCGAATAAACACGAACGGGGGCTTGTTCGTGTTCGTTCGTTTAACATTAGCCGAACAAAAAAAAACAAACACGAACGAATAAACGAACGGATATTTGTGTTCATGTTCGTTCGTTTAACTTTAGTCGAACATAAACGAATACAAACAAACGAACACGTATACAAATATAATACAAACCTAACATTATTAATTATAAACGGACACTAACTACATGTATATATACGTGTGTGTGAGAAAGAGAGTGTGTATGTATATATATGTATATATAACTAGGTACACACATATCTATACTATGTATACTATAATATATTATAAAGCATTTATGCCTTTTGCTTAAACTCTTAAATTTTAAGTGTTTTGAAATTACTAAATTACCCTTCATATAAACTAAATTAAGTAACTATTAGATATGGTTAATAAGATTCTTATATTCCATTTTAATAACTAAACTTTACATATTTAAGAAAATCAAAGTCGATACAAATTTTTTGAAAGTTAAATCCAATACAAATTAACTTAATTATTAAAAAATATTTTTATAACCTTTTTTTTTAATTATGGAGAATAAAAAAGTAAAGGAAATCGAAAAAAGATAAAGAAAATAGACATGTTATCAAACGAAAACTATTCACTGTCACCGTATTACACGAATATCATACTCCCTACATCTTGAAAACGGACACGTTAACGATTAGAAATTATTCGTTACCGCCGCATTGCGCGGATATCATGCTAGTAGATGTAAAATAATGTACAAAAGATATGCAGGTTTATTTCACAGTATAGAAACCAAGTTTGAAAACCTGTTTGTCACTCAAGAGAAATTTCACAATGTAAAATAAGGGGTGGGTGACGTTGGTGAACACCAGTTGTCCAACAATAAGCATTGCAGCGGTTTGTCGTATGGATGGAAAATTAGTCGACATGTAATGTATCTCTTGAACCAAAACCGATAGAATTATAAAAAACGATATTTTCTTAAACATACTTGAAATCATGTGTAAGTTTTAAGCATAGATGTGACCACTTAGTCCATGTAAACTTTATCTTTGACCATTCATAAGCATCATATCTTTGGATTTAAGTCAAACAAGGGACATAATTTATTATCATGAACAAGCACGAGCCTCTCTTGACACATCAAAGCACAAATTTTCTACTTTTTACTCGCACGCTTTGAGGTTAATTATTTCGATAGAAATGATATTACAGAGTATATGCATAATTTCTTGTAAAAATCGCTAATTACATATCTTCTAATATAAATTAAAGACGAACATTCGTTAATTTAATTAGAGAATCTTAACCTTTTATTTAATTAAAATTAGTTTTAACCACTAATTTGGATCAAAATTCAAATTCAAATTCAATTTTGATGTTAAATGGTTAAAACCGAACTCTTTTAAACTATTTCTCTAATTCAAAATTCTTATCTACTACATTGATTTAAGAATAAAAAACATGGTTCTCAAAAACGCGCCATAGCAGCGTCAAAGCGCTAGGCGTGACTCCAACATTAAGAAATAGCCATTGGCGG
>JAUEJL010104923.1:0-12946 GCA_032274825.1 Drosophyllum lusitanicum | reverse complement strand
ATACATGAATTTCACTTACCGCTTGAATGACCAAGATTGTTTCTCGTACAAAAAACAATTTTCGTTTGAACTTTTGCATATATATATATATATATATATATATATATATAACAACACATATAGATATCATAAGAGTAGAGGATATCAAAGCATGCAATATCATCACATATCAAAAGTGAATGCAAGCAAGTAGTTATGAAGTAATTGTTCCTAGTGAGCAACCATATGCAAGTAAGAGCCCCTTATGGGGCTTAAAGATCCTAACAATGTCTTGGCCTTGTATATGACCCAAATCATGTTTATGCCCTTGGTGAGCTTTAACTTACAAACTGTAAATATTGTTTTTGATAGAACACCAATATCATTCATCACATTATGAATACTTTTCAAACTTTCTTGATGGTACACCTTCCTCCCTCCTTGTACCCCACCTTGTTGACAAGCATCGATCCTATGAATTGATGAAGAGGCTAAAGAAGTTTACTCACATTCTTTTGTTCTCCATCACCGCTCCATGGAGTGTGGCCATATCATTCGTTGCGACTTTATCTCTCCCGCTTAAAATGTCCTTCCCGATCGACAAGTATCATTTTGATGAGAGGGGAAAGGGCAGGGGTGGACCTAGGATTTGAAATTAGTGGTAGCACCGGATCTAGGATTTGAAATTGGTGGTAGCACCGCCTCAAAAAAATCGAAATTTACACTACACGGACAAATTTGGCTAGTGTTCCGTGCCACCACCGGCTTGACTTTGGGTCCGCCCATGGGAAAGGGTATTGGTAATAATATCGTCGGAGTGAAGTCCAAGGAGTAAGAAGAGTCGGGTAAGAATAGTGCAATTAGTGAGATGCCTACGAGGATAGTGGGGAAGACTGCTCATACGAGAGGCAACGAAGATGGCGATATCCATATTAATGCCATTTTTGAGATAAAACAACAACATTGCCATATTTTTATACTTTTGTTTAGCGGATCTTATTGCAATCAGATATCACTCTTTCATTTGAATTTACAATTCTTTTTTGAAAATTTAGGCTGCGTTTAACAAGAGAAAAATTTTCTGTTTTTCTGTGAAAAATGGAGTTTTCATTTTCTGGAATAAAAATATATAACGTGTTTAGATGAAAGGGTGGAGTTTTCCTTTTTCAGAAAAAAAATAGAAAACATGTTTTTGGTTTAAGTGTTTTCTTGGAAATTTTGTTTGAAAAAAATATGAGAGTTTGAAAAAATTGAGGAGTTTAGGAAAATGTGGAAAAGTGAGGGAGTTTTCTGTTTCTTGAAAAAATGTGTAAGTGAACATGTTTTCTAATTTTCAGTTTTCTTAAAAAAAATCTAGAAAAATGGAGGATTTTTCTAAAAGTAAACGTAACCTTAAATTTTATGTTCTACTGAAAATTTTATAATTAAAGATTTTACTTGTAAACAAGTCATATGAGCCATTTTTTCAGGTTGCTTAGTTAACCCTACTGACCTTATTTTTTACGGTCAATTTCATGTTGGCCCGTTTTTTTATCCATTTCGGGTTTGTTGGTGGGAGATGGATGGGACTAACCACTCGGGGGAGTGGGTGAGAGAGGATACCACTCCATGTAAAACGGGTGGAATGAGAAGGGGGTGAAGACCATATAAGGGTGCGATTAGGGGTGAGAATTAGTAGGACCCT
Source organism: Drosophyllum lusitanicum (assembly GCA_032274825.1). NCBI lineage: Eukaryota > Viridiplantae > Streptophyta > Magnoliopsida > Caryophyllales > Drosophyllaceae > Drosophyllum > Drosophyllum lusitanicum. The sequence continues at coordinate 11,283 of JAUEJL010104923.1, read as the reverse complement.
CTTCTGCATATCCTCTCTTTCTCTCTCTTATTTCTTATATTGAATTTTTAATTCAATAATTAAGTATTAGGAAGTTGATAAAATTTACTCTAATGAGAAGTGACACATGAATTCTATATATGATGGGTTGTGGCATGCAAACAATTATGATATGTGTAATTTATGTTTTGATTTTTGAAGTCAAGTAACATTGTGGGTAAACATTGGGTGGTTTATTAAATATTAACATGGTTTAAGTCATCCGCAGTGTATCTATGTTGGAGATGATACTTTCACTTATAAAATTGATTTATCCACATAAGATACAACACATTTAAAGCCATCTTACTAGTTAGTAAAGCATATATGTTCCTTGGATGAATCAATTTCATAAATGGAAGAATCATCTCCCACCTATGTTTTAAATTTGAAATGTTTGTAAAACTTGAATTTAAAAATCACGATGTTATATATTATATAATTATATAATTATATTTATTTATTTAACTAATGGATACGTTTAGTCTCACAAGTTTAATTCAACTTACTATGTAAATCTAGACTCAAGCGCATTTGTTCAACAAACTCTAAGTTAGGTTCAAACTCAACTTCAGCTCTCGTTCATGCTAGGCTCGAGACGAGTTTTTTATGAAGTCGTGCTTGACCCCTAAACATCGCATTCGACACATTTAAGACGGAATATAACACAAATCATCCACTTATAGGTTTATTTCTCCAAATTGACAACTTTACTAATAGTAAATATAAATAAAAAAAAATTAAAACTCTTATGACATGTACTTACTCTTTTGGAATTTGATTGTTGTAAGGGGACACTAATCATCAAGTCCATTGAACTTCAATGGGCCATTGAGCAAAGTGTGACAAGATCATGGCAACTCTCATTTAAAACCATGTCTCATATCTACTTAACATCATTCAAGAATGCCTCTTCTTCAAATGCATGATGTCAATTCTTATAAGGCTGATGATTTATACATAACTTCCTTTTTGTCGTATGTAACAAATAGGATATATATATCATTACCAACTCACTATCTATTATTCTTGTTCACAAATTTAAGGGTATAATGGTCCACCACTTTTATATATATATGGGTGTTACAACGAAACTATTTGAGTCAACTAAAACACGATCCATAAATTAAAATACCACTCGAATTACCATTCTCAATTTATACCATGCATCTTCCCTTCACAAGTTAAGCCAAAGATGTTAAAGCTACTAGGGGTGTTCAAAAATATCCGTATCCGATCCGAAATCCGAAAAATCCGATCCGAAATTATCCGAAAATTCGGATACCCGAAATTCGGATATCCGAATTTTCGGATTCGGATAGCATTTTTCCAAAATTTTGGATATTCGGATATCCGAAATATATATTTTTTAAAATTTTTTAAATAATAAATATATAATATGAAAAACATCCCTAGATGTCCAAAACTCCAAATCGATATCATATATACTTGATGATCTAGTTTCTACATCGATCGATCGATTGATCTTGTTATTATATGTTTATTTTAGATCGATTGATCTTGGTTGATGATCTAATTATGTGAAGGATAGTTAATTAGTTTGTAAAAGTAGTTCTAGTTTGAAAAAAATAAATTATCTTTTGAAGGAATTGAATGAAGTTTATAAAAGTAGTTCTAGTTTTAATTAAATTAATATTTAGGACATGTAATTTTAGTACTAAATTTCTGAAATGAGCCATAACCAAGAAAAATTCTTTGTAAAAAAAAACTTAGTACTAAATTTCGGATATTTCGGATATCGGATAACGAAATGCACTATCCGAAAATGAACACCCCTAAAAGCTACGGCTTTAGATCTAAAATTTTTGAAGTCCTCTATGTCTCTTGCTTCAACTGAAAAAAGCTGTTCAAAATTCAAATAACTAAATAATTGAGCTTGACAATATCACAAGAAAGACTAAATGGTTTCGTTATTTTATCAATCGAACCAAGTTATTACAACAAATCTTTTTATAAGATTTAATAAAATACTTTGCATAAAAAATCAGAAAAGGAAATATTGTATAAAAAAATATGAATACATAAATTAATTATTTGAAAGTAGGAGTTAGAGTGGTTCAAAACCGGACCAAACCAGACCGTTTATAAAAAAAACTAGGACCGAAGGCCGGACCCACCGATCTTGGTCCGGTTTGGTTCTGTTTGCCGGTTTTTCGGTCTATTAGTTGTTTTATACACTGTACCAAACTAAACCGAACCAGACCGAAAAACCGGACCAGATCAAAATCCGAAATCTATAAAAAAACAAGGATCGAAATATCTAATATTTAAATTTCTCTTTAAAGCCTCAAATTACCTTAAGATGAGGTTGAATTTTAAAGAAAACAACAAAAGTGTCATCTACAATTCTAAAAAGTTACTATTTATTTTTTCTATTTCTAGTTTGCCTATCACTATTGTTGAATTTTGAGCACTTTAGAGTCCTTTCGATATATAGTTTGGAACTATTATTAATTTTTGTAGATTTTTCGACAAAATAGCTAATTGATCACTATCACGTGTTTTTAGGAAGTTGTGTAAGAGGGTAGTGCTCAATCGCATCACTGCACAGTCATACTTACGTTACGTTAGCGTTTTCGTCCACCATACAATCATTATTATAAACTCGTACTCAATCATACGATTAGTTCAGCTTTTTCAAACTCAATTATATTGGTAATAAAATAAAATAAGAAAATTAAAACAAAAATTAGTGAAATAACAAAATTTTATTAATTAATTAATAAAAAACTGAAAATTATATAAATGAAAATAATCCTAAAAATTAAGATTACAATAATTTAAGTTATAAATTACATTTTTCTTGAGTTTTTGTCTGCTTTCTTGCGTAACGTTAGATTTCTTCGACTTCGAATAAATCAACGTCATTGTCAAGGTCTACTGTTGTTGATTGTCGATTGTCGAGTCCGCAATAGCAGCAGACGAATTCATTGTCAAGCCTCTTTGAATGATCCTTCTAGTTCGGGTTGGGGTTAAGGCTTGGTTTCTCTTATTTGGGGTCGGGGTTAGGAATCTGGTTCTCTTATTTAGGGTTAGAAATTGTTTAGTATGTTGTCATTGCATAAATTACTACCATTGTTGTTGCATCTGTTATCATGAAGTACATCAATGAATTTCATTTTGGAACCTAAATCAATGAATTGAAAGAAATCCATAAAACTCTAAAATTTTGGAACCCTAAACCCAAAATCAAGCACGACTAATACCAACTCAGGCTATTGTGTGGAGAAGAGCTAAATTTTTAAGACTTTGTTTTTTACATGGATTTTATTGAACACAACTCATCGAATATTATAAAAAAATGTTCAGAATAAAAAAAACTACAATGACTCTCATTGGACGGTCTGACTTTTCCAATGATATGATAATATTATAAGGAACAATAATGATATACCCAAAAAAAAACCTAAGAAAAGAAAACATTACAACAAAATAAGGAACATTAATTTTAATTTCCATGACAAAAAAGTCAAGTCTTTTTCTTAGATGAGCTAGGAATAATTTGATAATTTCAATAAGATTAATAAAATATTTTAATCTCTAATATATATTAAAAAAATTATGATATCATCTTTCTTATTTAGATGACTTTCAAGTTTCAACCCATCACAACCACTTTTCCATAAGCCTGAATATGACGTCACGCTCCCTTCGCAATTATTTGTATTTTATACGAACAATATGTATAATGACTTTGTTTTTTATTTAAAGATTAATTTTACAATTAGTATTACTTTTTCGCAATCTTTTGCAGATTCAACAACTTTAAAAGGAATTGAAATATCAAACTTGTTAATAGTCTTTCATTGTTTCACACCATAAATGTTTATAATTTATATTAATCATCCTCGTATTTATATACAGGATATTAAGCTAGTAAAACGTTAAAAAAAGACAGTTGTAAAAGCATAGGGAATGGTTATGATTTCTGCTTCTCTTCATGTTGTGTCTTCAAACTAAAAAAAATACTATCATTTAACCCAATTTTTAATTTACAAGCTGCCAATGCACAAGACACAACAAATATGTCAAAAATTAAAAACAAAGGAGCCCATATGTCTCAAATTAGGATAGACAAACAAATGTTCATACTCATGTTCCCTAGTCACAAATAAAGCCAAAGATTTATATCTTGTAATTTATACACTTGCACTATGTCAGAAAAACAACAAAAGTTGTAACTCTTGTTTTGCTCCTTTATTTTATTTATCAATTTTATTAATTAATTTGATATTTTAATCATCCAAATCCAAAGATGATCAATTGATAATTGGTCTGGAAAGTTTTAAAAGATACTCGGATTCAATCGTTACGAGTTAGAAATCTTAGAGGAATAGGAGTAGAGAACGGTTAAACTACATACATCAGATCATAGATCGACAACCTCGAATAACATGTTAAAACGGGAAATCCCTTTTAATTAATTTTGGTGATTAACTTTATAATTTATTATAAAAGTTTATGGAGAAATTTGGAAAGAAGAAAGATTGTACTTTAAAACTTTGCTCACTATACAAACTTGTTACCATAATCAACATTCATGTTTGTAGAACTTCAGTTTCCATAAATCATAAATCTACAAATATGAGTGTTTTTCAATCATCATAAACATAACTACTTCAAATGTAGCATAACTACATGTTATGTTACCCCGAAGAGAAGTTCAAATCGTCGATCGCATTACATATGCATGATTCCATCGCTTCTTCATCGGTTTTCTGTTCATCTTCTTTGACTTTGACTTTGACTTTGACCGGCCCGTGTTCCTCTGACTCTGCAAGGGACATGCATTCATGAAATCTGAAGCAACTACAGAGATGATCATTAGTTATACCCGCCACCTGCATAAACGAATAGATGACTGTGGGACCCACACAGCGGAACCCTCTCCTTATGAGATCTTTGCTTATTACTTCGGCTTTCGGTGTTTTCACAGGAATTTGGCGAGGGTTGCGGAATCTGCTAACGATAGGTTTATAGTTCACAAAGCTCCAGATGTATTTGTCGAATGACCCGATTTCATCTATGACCTAACATTGGCAAAACCTGCAAAAAGTTAGGATACACATACCCTTTACGAGAAAGTACAGGCTTGAATGCAGAGTACAAACCGTAAGATGGTTGTACATTTTTGACTGCATATATTAGGAACCATAAAGATGGTTGGTGATAAAAGGTCATGTGATTTAAAGGAGTTTAATCTTTCCTAACTTATTTAGCTATTGAGTGTTTGGATTTTTTTTATTATTTATTTTACATTTTTACATATATCCTTGTTTACCCTAGGATTATTTTCATATATTTAGAGTTTTATCCTACAATTTACAAACACTCTGCAGCCAGTAAGCCCACCCTCACAACTTTTACCTTACAAAGCCTAAGCCTACTCATAAACAAAAAAAAAAACGTATCGCGATTGTTAGTGATTTTAGTATCATCAATCATTTTACGGGTTAGGAGGCAGAGAATGCACACTCATATCAGGGGTCAAGGGGCCGTGCATCCTTGCGGAGTTCTAAGGGTAGAGCCCCTTGCTCGTCAACTAAATTACCTAACTACCCGCCAAATTCTAGAGGTGCAGAGACATCATTTTGTGCTTATATATAGAACTTTTGGTCTTGCAACAAAAAAAAACACACAAAATCTCTGTGTCTCTCGTACACTCATTTTTCTGCCAAAATCGAAAATTTTCTTATCTTGAAACTGAATTTATGATACCCCAAGCAGTGTAGGGCAAATTGCAACTTTTGGAAAGTGATTTCTATATGATCCATATGATTATCCAAGTTCGAAAATATTGATTACCCACCCTTTATGTCGATCTTTATAACAATTATTGAATGTATGGTTTAATCGTAATGTATATTCATGTAACAATGAAAAAACCCTACTGTGCACCTAAGCTTTAAACCAAACTACTACAGTGATCACATTATGAAATTTGGAATACTACAGGGGTATAAATAAGGGTTTTGTCATTTTATTAGACCAACCCACCAAATTGCATTATATTTGAAGGATTAGCTTGCATGAATGAGAGTGACACTTCAAGAAAGATTAAAAAAGTGTGAAATTTTGGTCACTTTGTACAGGAAATAGATAAACAATCAAACAAGTTGAAGAAATCCCAGGACCACCATTAATTTACACTCGCACCTACTCTACCAGAAATTATCATTTTATTCAAATATGCCAAGTCATCAATAATAAAAGTGATAGCAATAAGTAGAGGCCAACCCCTTTTAAAGGCCACAATTCCCAAATCCAGAGCAACATACACTTCGAATGCATAGCGTACAGCTTGTTAAATCAGAATCGGTCTGCTTTATGGAATTTCAGCTCTGGAAAGAAGTTGCCCTAACCAAAGGGATAATAGGCAATCCATTATGGATACTCTTACACCCAACTATACTTGAGGGTAGCCCTTTTGCTAAAGCTAAAAATTCTAGATCTGGATCAGTGTACAACTTTCACTGCATAATGGATAGTCTCCTTAAGCAGAATTTCATCCCTCAAAAAGGTATTGACCCCTAACCAATTATTAGTGATCTTAGCAACAAATGTACTGGATAGCATCAAGTCTATGCAATAATCAACATTTGGAGCTTGCAGTGCAATCATAATTATGCGTAAATTAGTTGTACTGTACAAGCATTCAATGGGCACTTGAATATTGGGTTAAGTTGAGATGAATTTGGTAAATGATAAACAATCTTGGTTGCTACAATCGCTGATATTGGTTGACGGGTCTTTAAAGAGATTAATTGGAGAATAGAAATGGTTGGTGCAGTCGGGTTTAGTAACAGGTCAGGTTGAGCTGAGACATTTTTTGTTTATAAAATAATTAGTGTGCATCTATGATAATGCACACATTATTATTTCAATAACAATTTGTTATCTTCGAATAAAATGTTTTAGGAGGTTTAATACATTACAAATACACTTCGGGCGACTTTTGCCACTGCTTTTGAGCTATATATATTGATATTTTACCCGTTTGAGTATTTGACCCGCTAGGTATAACATGAGTTGAATCGACCTGTTCATAACTAAACGGTTGAAATTTACACCTTCTACGATTGATCAAACTTAGTGTGAACACAGTCACAATAGGAGCTACCAGTATAAAAAAATGGGATTTAGCGGATCTACCTTAGATATTTGGCGAGCATTTTCGACAATGGCCCGTAGTTTAAGCTCTGGAAGCAACGAGCTTGCAGCGCTTCCTGGCCCCACTAGCTTCTTTTCGTTAAATTTTTCGACAACAATAGGATCGAAATCAGCAAAAACTTCTCTGCGTGGATAATTTTAAGATCAAAATCCGCAAGAACACAGAGCAAAAGATGTCAAATAGATTCCATAATGATAACAATGTACCTAAAAAGGTGCCGTTTGTTGAGGATGGCAGGCCATGTAAGTTCTGATAAAGCCCCAGAAAGCACAAGTAACTCAAATAATTTCCTATGAGTGTAGCAATTAGAAGGAAACAAACAAAAAAATCATATAGTGGCTTTTCTTAAGTAACATACGAATTTTAACATTAATATGTAGACATACTTGTCATCATGCACAGGAACTCCCCATTCTTCATCATGGAAAATGGTGTACGCGTGATCTAGCAAAAGATTTCCAAACGCGTCAGCATACAGCTTCAAGATTTACCAAGTTCTCACAAAACACGAAAGAAAAAGATTCATTGCATTAGCAAAGCACAAATCTATGAAGAATTGGGAAGGATTACTACAAAAATCATGTTATGGGATTCAAGTTTTGAAACATAGTTTTGTATCTTTGTCATAATTTTAGAAACAGAATGTAATAAACTGAACACCTCATAGACAATGTCGGCTATGTAGCATGCCATTTTACCTACCCACTTTGCAAATCATTAACTAAGGTATTTCTAAACAACATTTTGTATATAGTAACACCAGAATAACATTTGATTTAAACTTGATTTATCGATTGCATGTTCATACCTGAACTTGACGTTACCCAAGCACATCTTTTCCTGGGTTGTAAATCATCTAGTGGAATTTGTGAAGCACTATCAATGACAACGGTTTTTGGTTTTGAAGCCAACTGCCTTCTCCCTCTAGCATTGCTATTTGTTCTATAAATCCTACCAGTAGATGCCCGACTTTGGAATGAATCAGTAGACGCATCTGAAGAACACGAAGCACTAAGTGAAACCTGCCTGCGCAATATTGAAGGAACACCACTCATTGAACTAAAAGTCGGTGATGATGTTGCAACAACTCGGGTTTTCCCCCCAATAGATCCTTCCTCTGGTGACATATCATTCTTTTTTGATGTTTTTGGCATGGGTTTTCGAGTAGTTACAGTACCCAGAGCTTTGTTTCCAGCAAGCCCAAGGATTGATCTTGCTTCTGAGTCAGTTACATTCATAGACCTAACTTTTGGAGCTCCAGACATCAAAGTAAAACAGATCTTATTGACCCTTAAAAACAATTTAGCCTAATATGAAGAAATGCAACTCTCTGGTCCAACTTAAGTGGTACAAATAGACAAGATTAAGCCCTTCAAAAGAAGTTATGATCCTTAGAGAAACTAATAGCTCTCTTATGAACTCTTCTTATATTAAGGAAATCATCAAGCTAAACCCTCAATGCACAGTACCCAGTCAACACCAACCACACAGAACCAAGATTGATACTTTGACAGAGTAAATCTCACACAGACAAAATAACAAACACCTTGTGGGCCTTCCAAATTACTAGGCATTCAGTACAAAGAGCTTAATCACCACTTCACTGAAACTAAACCCAACAAAAACCTTCAATTCACCTCCATATACAGCCTGTATTTTTAATTTATAAAGCTCATCTTACCTGGTCAAACATGAAACATAATCAGCATTTTGACCAAAATCAAGAAAAGTTCATAAGTTTCTCCGGACATCATCATAACTTACACAACATGGGGTATTAATAAATAGAAACCTATTTCGGGTAAGATTGAATTTATGCACATATCTACAGCTGTAGTGGGGGGTGCTTCAAATTGGGAATCATTTGAATAATTAGGCTAGAAAAAGATAAATTCTATGACACACTTTCAATGAGAGTGAAATATGAACGGGGCTGTCCTTTTTGCTTATTATTTTCGCCATTTTATTTAAGTAAAGCTGACATTTTTGTCTTTTATTCTCTTGTTAGTGCATACAGATATTCAAAGAAATACAGAAATGAGGCTTCGGATCCAATGTTAACGTACCTGTGCCATGATGCAGAAATGAAAGATGTCTTCCTTCTGCGAGAGGGGAATGTGTGTGATTTCTCTCTCTATACAATTCCTTTTAGAGAGAGAAAGTGAGTTTTAGAGAGAGAAAGAGTAGCAGCAAATGATGAGTGAGAGACAGAAGAACCAAAGGGAAATCAAGAGAGAGAGAGAGGAAATGCACTTTTGCCCATAGTTTGCTTCTCTTTTTATTCTTCCTTTATTAAACAATTTCAGTCCCTTTATTTTGAATTGAGACAATAAAGGTCCCTATATCTTTTATTGTCAAAATCCTTATTGGTGTTTGATTTTTTTATAAAGACATCGTTTTCATCACTTATGTTTGTGAAATAGTGTACATACTGTTCTTTAAAAGACAAAAGACATTAAAACTTTTGTCCCTCTTATGAGAGAGTATTCGATTCTAATCCTCGTAGACATTGATCGCTATATTCATTACTTTAAAACAGATCACATCTAACCATATATTGCAAGACTCTCTTTAATCCTCTACATCGTTTTTCCGACCACGAAGGACCTCCAACTATCGCCTACCTCCAATTGCTGCTTTGACATAGTTGTTTAGACCATCAACGACCTCAGACGAGTGTTGCCCACCACGAATTCCATTTTTATATGTTTGATTCTGCTACTTCATTTCTAGTTTTCTATTGTTGCTTCTATTCTCTTGCTTCATTTTCATTGTGGGTGCTTTGATTCTACATTTCTACTGCTTTGTTTTCGATTTCAAGTATTTCACAGATCTTAGAAATATTTTACGATTTTGCAAATCAATTTTGTTAGGATTTAGGTTAAAGTTAGTGTTAGGGTTAATTTGGGTTGAAAATTTTGGTGTCAAAATAGGTAATTTAATCTAAAAAACAAACACTCTTCTCTTTATATAAAAAAGACTTATTTCCATCCAAGTTTCAAATATGTCATTTCTATTCTTGATTGCTAATTTTGCTTGAAAAGAAAAGGAGCACTTATATTTATAACTTTTTTGCTGATAAAAATCTCATAATTATGACTCGTTTTCTAAAAGTTTTGGTATCAAATGTATTATATCTTATTTTCCAGAAAATCTATGGAAAGGAAAACTGATTGTAATTTTTTGCCTTAAAAATTTTGTTTGTTATACAGTTTTGAGGGAAATAATTAGAGCCAGCAATCCTTGACATGATCCGAACCTAACCTAACGTGGGTCAACACGAACCGACACGAAAACAAGTTGGGTCAATAATGGGTCGACACGAAATTTTATGAGTTGGGTTCAGGTCAACCCGATAAACCCGATGCTGACCCATTTAACTCGTTTACTTATATAATTATTGTTCCATCCTTCTCAAAATTACTATGAGATAAAAAAACACATCATTTAAGAAAACTATAATTAATACTACTTTTATTCTGTAAAATGACACTTTTACCCCTTTTAAAACATTTCTTTTTTTTAAACTTATGGAATTTAACAAGTCTACATATATTCCATGAGAAATGTTTAATATAGTCCTAATTTAATTCATAGTCCTGAGGGATAATTTATAGCCATTAGATTTCAAGATCCAATGCTCCAGATTCAATCTTATATATAATCAAAACTGATATATTTGTACGTAAGGGCATGAGGGAGGGCATTTCTGACTTTTTGTCTACTGGTCTCCACTTTCTCTATCATCTAATTTAATTAAAATTAATTATCTCACTAACCGTTAATCGTTAGACGAAACGAATTATACCGTTGCGATCCTCGTGTTTCCCTCTTTTATTAGAGAGACCACTGGATATACTTTCGATAAAAAAAATTTAAATCATTTTGTTAAGTTGGACTTAAATTTTATTAATGTATAATCACATATGATTCATAGAGGTGTGCTCAATATAGTTTTTATAAAAATTCTCTCGTAAGAAAAAAACGATTATCTATGTGATTTGTGGTGTTTGATAATCCGGCGAAGTTTTATGGTTTAGTAACAAAAAATCAACAATTGAAAATGATTATAA
>JAUEJL010104912.1:0-12947 GCA_032274825.1 Drosophyllum lusitanicum | reverse complement strand
CGGCTAAGATTGGTTCTCACGGTTCTCGCAATAAAAACGGTTCTCAAATGAACCTTCCCCTATATATATATATATATCTCGAGGCAAGGCGGGGTATTGTGCCCGCCCCCGAACCCTATAAAATCCTTGAAAAAATTTTCAAATCCCTGACCCCGTACACAAAAAGCTTATTCCCAACCCGACCTGACATTCGGGTTTTGGTTTTCCCCATCAAATAAAAATGATAAGTATAAACTTTATAAATAATTACATGACCTAAATTAATAGTTTCAAGGTAGCCATTTTTTTGAAATTTAATACTTCCAGATCTTCTCTTTTTTACAAGGTGATGTTTCCTGTAAATGTCTTAAAAGTTGGTGACGCATGATTGTTAACAAACATAATATTATTGTTTTTTTTATAAACTAAACGAAAGCCTTAAATCGTTGTGATATTTATTATTTGATGTTTGAACTATTTCTTTTAGAGTTGTAAATATTATAATGTTTACTATAATCTAAATCACAATGATTTATAATTTAAACATCCAAATTCTTATCAATAAAATAAAAAAAATATTTCAAACATCAAACAATAATTTTCAGCGCAATTTAGAGTTTTCTTTAAGTTTATTGAACAAAAGGCACTAAGGTTACCGGTTCAACCGGATCAAAACTATTCTTCTAACCGGTTCAAACCTTTATCGACCCTTTCTACGAACCGGTTTCTCATACAACAAGCGGTGTCAACTTGGGTGAAAAAATGCAGACATGGAAGTGCTAAGGTGACAAAAAAAAGGATAATTGAAGGCTATGCGTCAAGCAATTTGAGTCATGTAATTATTTATCAAGTTTCTTATTAACATATATTTTTTTTAATTTTAGAAATAAATAAAAGCATAAGGGACATTTTAGAATGTTATAAAAAAAGTATGGTACTTAATGTATAATATAAAAGGGTTGAGTACTTACTTCAAAAAAATATTAAAGTCGAGAACTAATGAAGTGTTGTGAATTATATAGAGAACTGTAACACTCCAAAAATTTGTGAGTCATTATTTCTAATAAAATCTTTTAATTAATTAATTAGTGAAAGAAACAAACTTGAATGAATTATAGTGTGTGTGTGTGTATATACATACACACACACATATATATATAGAGAGAGAGAGAAGGTAAGTTGACTACCATTTATATGAGATAGAGAGTTTAAGCGTTTAGGGATTGAAGTTGTAAACTACCAAATTCTAAAATATATAATAAGAGAAGTTATATGTGGCTACTACATGAATAATGCAAGTAGAGGGACCATTTGTGTCAAATATTGAAACTTTACCTTATAAAAAGGAAAATGGACAAATTAGTCAAAATTACATGTTGGTGTGTGTGTGCTGTGTTAAGAAATTGGAATTCAAGTGTTGTAGGTATGAAATCTTGACTCATCTAGTGTTAATAATTGAGTACTTCATTGCTTTAATAGTTGGTAATTAAGTTTATAGTGAAAAATCATCTTGTTGATGATTTAAATTGAAATTTTATACTGAATTAATGGTTATGAGGATCAATTAGCCGAGTTATGTGTTCTTATTGTTGAATTTTGTAGCAAATGAGTCAAAATTTGAGTTTAGAGTATAACTTGTCTTTGCATTTTCAAAAGAGTGTATTGAGGTTGTGTCTTTGTGTTTTAAAGTTGCTAGTAGATGTTTACAAATTTTGAGATACATTATGTTGTGTCATCTTGAGATAAATGTGAGATTTGGTTGAGAAAATGGTTGTTCTGGTCGAACAGCTTGCTGTCAAATGGTCACACGGCTGTGTACATGGGTGCCAGCAGTGTATAGTGTTGTGTAGAGGTACACGGGCCGTGCACAGCCCTTTTTGTGACACAGGCCATGTAGGGACACTAAGGACCATGTATGGTCATTGTACACGGCCCGTGTAGAACGACACGGGCCATGTAGGTTTAGGGATTAACACTAGAAAGGCATGGCATATGTAGCCGCGTAGAGAGAGGCCGTGTATTTCAAACACGGGCTGTGTTGTAGGCCGTGTAGGATACTGTTAGAGTTTAAATTGAGCAGTTTGAAATATGAACTAGAGTATAACTTCTTGTAGGTGATCGTTGCCGAGTATTTGCTGATTTCTTTACTATTGATAAGGGATTGAGCCGCAACTTACCGTTCATGATGAGTTACACGATCCTTATTAATAAAACAGATGTATATGTGTATATATAGTGTGTTGTTTAATGACATGATTTGATGTGATGATTACATGATATGTGATGAAGAGATGATCGCCTGTGGCATCCGATAGCCTGAGTGACAATTTAATTTACAATAATTTAGTTATGAGACAACGATTTAATTATGAGATAGAAGTACTCTAATGTTGTTTTAGACATTTATTTGTAATTATTTATATGTAGCATATAGTTTACTATGGTGTGCAAATATGTGTATGAGTATAATGGGTATTATGAAATTAAAAGAGAAATTAAATGTTGCATTACTAGCCTGAGTTGCAACACATTAGTCTGAGTTGTTTATGGTAGTCTGAGTGGTAGAGTATTAGCCTGGGTGGCATTATGATAGCCAGATTGACAAATTTATTAGCCTAAGTGGCAAATTACTAGCGTGAGTGGCAAAGTATTAGCCTGAGTGACATTATGGTAGCCTTAATGACAAATTACTACCCTGAGTGGCAAATTACCGAGTGACAAATTACTATCCTGAGTGGCTTTATGATAGCTTGAGTGGCAAATTATTAATTTGAATGACAAAACTCCTCAGGTGTGTGATAACTTATAATGAGGATTTCATGTATAAGAATTGTATGTAACTAATGGTTAGTTTGTAATTGTGTGCTCACTAAGCCTTGTGCTTATAAGTGTTGTGTTTTCTCCCTTTGCAAGATTGATAAAGAGAAGGCTCCGGTTTGAGGTTGATAGCTCATGGGTTCCGCTTACTAAAATTTTATTTGAGACAATGAAATGTTTTTGAGAAATGTATTTTTTTTTTAAAATCAGGTCTTTAAGAACAAGAGAAAGATAATAAAGAGCTAGAAGTAAATCATATGTATTAAGTAATCCTTAATTTATAGGTATACGATAAATATTTATTAAGTAAGCAAATCTTTTATCTATGGTATAACATATCTCTAATAATCCTTATGATTAAGTTCAAGTGCGAGAATTGGCGCAGGGAGGTGTGTAGGATTAAGTTCAACGGTCAAATGGATTGATTGTGAGGGTGAATTTCTTTTGATGTTTACGGTTCTCACAAATCTTTTACCTATTTTAATAATTTCAGAATAGCAAAATTCTATTTATTTGAAATTGATTTGACAAATAATATAATTTTTTTAATCAGGTCTAAAACTGATTCGAAAACCAAAAAACCAGCTCAAATCGAATTAGTTAAATTTATTCAAGACGAGTGTCGGTTTTTATGAATCACATCAAAATATTGAAAACTCCTATGATCCAATATGTCAATAAAAAAGTATTATTGTCTTTTTAAGTGCACATAAAGTATTCAGCGACCATCAGTGTTACGAAATTCAAGTAGTAGAGCTCTCGACGTGCGGATGTAACTTTGGATAAACCACATGAACCAAACATGTCATTTACTCTAATTTATATAGTACTCTCAGAACACAACAAAACTTATTAAACCCACTAATAGACATTATTTCACTTGTCAGTACATTAAAAGAACTGTTATGGCATTTATGCATGTTAAGTTAAATTACAAACAATTATAGTTGACCTAGTATGACTAGAATTATGGTGGAGTTATACAACCCATTAATGGCAATTGATACACCTTCATTAAAACATGTTAGTACGTTTTTAGTCTACTAATACCAATAATACCAAAGGAGACCGTATAGGATGGTTAACAACTATTAATTAAGATTGATTAAAAAATCAATATGAATTTATATACAAATAATTCCCATCATGAACAAAAAGAGTTGTTATGACCTTCATAGGCTAGTTAAAACACATTGGCAAGAGAGCGGGGTTCGGGGCGGGTTTTGACTTCCCCGTACCCAAACCAGATTCCAAAACCATCCCCGCCCGATCCTGACGGGGATTTTTTCTGGACAACCTGTATTAGAACCCTAAGAATACATAATCGCTTGATCATTTGAACAAAATAAACAAATAAAAGTTATTTGTAAACTAATTTAAAGTGCAAAAGCCCTATTTTGTAAACAAAATCAACCTAAAGACCCTATTGATCGATCATTTGAACAAACGAAACTAAAACCCTAAACGAAGATGTTGCGAACTAAAACAAGACAAAACAGTGTTTGAACATGATGGTCTTCATACCCAAACAACATTTAAACAAGTTGACATTGAACCAGTTGTGATTTGCGAACCTGTTGAACCTTAGTCAAACAACGTTTAAAACCAGTGGCGAAATCGAAGAAACGACGAACAAGATGAAATTGATCGTAGGCTAGAGAGCAAGGGTCGAGAATATTCACCCACCACAGTGTAGAGCTTGATATGTGAATATCATTAAATTTAAATACTAATCTAATCGTATTTGACTGACATGTTAACGGGCAAGCGTACTCGATCGTAAAGTAGTAAATCAGACAAGACCAGTATCGTCTCCAATGGGGACAGTTATGGAATATACTATTATGAAATAAACTAGTTACTAAAATGCTTTAAAAGTAAAAAGGGGGTCTTTAAAGTCTAGCAGCTAACCGCTACCAAGGTATTAAAAGATTAAATTAAAGCAGTAAACTAAAAACAATTTTCAGAAGTTAACAATCAGTTGACAAAGATATATTTACCGATGAATCCTAGGCTCAGTTTGTTATAAGCACAGATAATATGACATGTTTCTAAGGCTTTCGAACAAACTACATGAGTCCTACTAATCCGATTATAATCTAACCTAATTAACTCACACTTAATTCTCGTTGTAGGGTGAATTAATCTCAAACTTTTATCTATGATATTACCAAGTATATATCCCCACTGCCTTTCATTATTAAGGCAACGAGGCGGGTTCGGGGCGGGGATTGGTCCCCCATCCCTCGTTTAAGAAAACGGTGCTCGTCCCCGCTTAAAAAATCCTGGGGATTTAAACGAGGATCCTCGTCGGGTAATCGGGGACAACCGCGAGGATACAGATATTCCCATTTAATAAAAACATGTGATTAATGAGTAATTTTCACCACGGAGATACCCGTTAAAGTAAAAATATATTTTTTCACCATGGGGATATTCAGCGTTAAGAGTTTTTAACGAGTTTTAGAAAATGATTATACTAAATTATACAACATTATCGAATACAAACATATTGAACTGAAATTAAAGTTTTAAATAGTCTAAATACATCAAAATATCAAAACCAAACAATCCAAATAAAGACAGCGTATATGTGAAAGTGTATAAAGATTTATATAATTTATTTTTAAAATCAAATGTATGTATATTAATATATATATATATATATATATATATGTGTGTGTGTGTGTATGTGTGAGTGTGTATAACTAATATTAAATTATAATGGGGTACCGAGTAATCGGTGCCGGGTATCGGGTAATCGGGGCGGGAATCATCAAATCTGTCTGTGTCTCCATCCCTATTTAAAATAAACAGGTTTTTTCCGTCCCCGTACCCATTTATCATCTCCGAACCCACCATGTTTATATCGATTTTATATTTTCCCTATCGGTTTTTTTTGTCATCCCTACCTTTCATTCGTAACCTCCAATAATTGTTAACCTCCAATAATTGTTAGTAATGTTTTCTTATGTATTGGGCTTCTCTGCTCATATGCAAAACAAAATGGCAGCCGCCATTTTTATAAAATATATGACCTCCATCAATTAATTACCCGATCATTTTTGTGTTTTTGGTTTCCTTGAGTTCGTTGGCCCCCTTCCATCAATTGCTAAAATTGTTAACTATTGAAGCCCACATAGATAAACTAAAAGCCCATATACTTGTTTCTTCATCTTTTTTTGCTTCTGTTTTTAGCCCATAGGCAGAGAATCATGGCCCAATTGAATAGCATAAACATAATATCATTGTGGTCCATTTTTTCTAGTTTTTGTAGCTTTTTAAATCACCTTATTTCGATTTCGTATGAATGAGATATGATCAAAACATTGAAGATATGTCAAAGCTGTCAGTTTTTCTCTCTTTCTCTTTTGTTTATCATTTTCATTAAATTATGTATTTCTTCTCCCAAAAGCGCTAAAACATATAATACACCAAATTAAGCCGCAATTACTATAATTCATTATGAGTATTCATTAAAAGAATAGGATATTGGATATAAATAATATTTGTATTTTAGCCGAGCTACACCCTGTTCTCGAGTTTTTCTAGCAAGAGAAAGGTAAAAATTTGGAAAGAACACCGGAAGAGTTGTTTCTGAACATTCATTTAACAAAAAAAAGGGGAGAAAACTGGAAAGATAAGGATCTTGAGGGGGAGTTTATGCTTAGTTTGCCTTAATATTTATCCTTTAAAAAATAAGAGGATTTAGAAGGAAAGGATTCTCAACCATTTCCTTTTTCCCCCCTCTCATCTACAAACCAGAGAAAAGGCTGCTAAAGTTTGAACAATTGAAGTTTAAACCCTCGAAGCGATGATGATTTGAAAATTTGAGAGGAGATGTGGTTTTTACTTTTTACTTTTTAGTTCTGCAAAGCATGTATGTGGTTTGAGGCCACTTGGGGTGTAGCTCATGGTAATCACTTAGGTGCTTTGATGTGGTGATTGTCCATTGACTATAAGTTATGGGTTCGAGTCCCGTAATAAACAAATTTGGATAGATTTAGGAGTCGTTCAAAAAATGTAGGTGGTTTGAGAGTTGAGAGGTGATAATGTGCCTTTTTAGTTTTCCTAAGTTTGTGTCTTCACGGATAGTTTTATTCTCTTTTTGCCGTTCATAATATTCTTTATTTTGATTTTTTTATTTCTACACAAATACTTTCATATTGAAATAATATTACATGTCACATTAAAAACAATTTCAAATATATACATACAAATATTACACGACTTACCTTTGTATACATCCATATGACACTTGGAGATGTCAGTCCGGATACTTTGTGTCATTTGATTACACTGCTTTTTTGTGCATAATACGTTTTATTGTATTTTTTACGTTTTTCTGTTAGAATGAACTCCATTACATTTTCACTCTATAAATTTAATAGAAGATTGTATTTTTTTTTAAATATATTGATGGAAAAGACATACCTTTTTGTCGAAGTAAAGCAAGTTGAATTACGTCGTCATTTCCAACATCACATCCGGTCATTTCATACTAAATAAAATAAAATAAATATATGTATCGATGTCTTAATATTGTGTAAAACAAAACCGATTTATAGTTTGGCCTGTGTTTTAATAAATTTTGATGTTTTCCTAAATTAATGTAATATACTTAAGATAATTATGATTTAATATAGTGAAATTGTTCTTTTATACTTTTAATAAGGATATAAAGCTATTAATTTGTATTTGTGTGTATTTTTTGGTTATGGTAAGTTGAATTAGTGAGTTAGGATGTGTGATACAGTTTTTTTATTTGAGGTTCTCATTATAACTAATATAAAACATTAGTGCTCACCAAAAATAAGTATTTGTAAGGGAGTTAGGAGCATGCATCCTTTTTTTTTTAATTTGAGGTTCAATTTGGTTATGATATTCATGATAATCAATAACCCGGTAAACATTATTGCGGCTAAAAATTGATATTTGATTTGTTTTTTTTTTGACATTTTTCATCAATAACGCTTCATCATCAGAGCTGTCAATGTTGATTACATCATCCAATTCCAAGTGGTTAAATTTTCTTCCCTTGTTATTTTTTTTGAATTATGTTCAAAATAATATATTAAATATTAGTTGTTATTTTTATATTTTGATTGTGTTTTTTGAGTAAACATGTTTTATTTGTATTTGAAGACACTCTGGGTGATGTGAAGTTAATGGATAATGATTGTTTTGTAAAAATTTTGTTACATATCACAACACAAAAAAAACAAATGGTTCATCTCAATTATCTTTAGATTAAAGAGCGTAAAGTTTTGACACAATTACCTCATAACAACAATCACATTGTCATTGATCACTTCCGATCATGTTCGATGGCCATCAAATCATTGTGATCCTCGATTTCCAATTCCCATTAACATTTTTTTAAAACTGCATGTTAATCATTTGCAAATTAGTAGATTTGCATGTTAGTACTTTTGTGCTTTTTTACTATATTATCTTAATTTGTCAATTTGAAGTAGTTTAAAATAACTAATTTACCATCTGTTAAAAACAAAATGGAAACCGTTTAATCGAATATACGCATTCATCACAGATACGGTTGAGACATCTAAAACTGTTAAAAAACTATTAACAACACACATAATGTTTGGTATTCATGTGCAAAGACAATTAAGTTTTTGATTCATGATGGAGTAAAAATTGGTATGCTAAAAGAAAGACACAAACCATACAACCCGAGTGAGTGGTTTTAGAATAGAAATGCATTCCAAAAGACGCTAAGTTTATTAAGCCCAAAGAGAATTGTTTGAAATGCTTGTGCTCTTTGAAGTTGAAATAAGGGTAAATTGCCGAAAAAGGTAACTTAAATATCAAAAATTGCTAATAAAGATAACGTCCAATTTTTTGACCGAGAAAGGATTATAAATTTTAATTTGTAACAAAAAAAAGGTATAAATTTCCTTTATAATGCAGAAACGTATTGACTAAAATAAAAACCAGAATGCTAAAAAAACACAAGAACCCGTGTTACCTCATTCCTTTCCTTCTTTTGAAATTAGTTGATATTATTTCCTTCTTATTTTGTAATTAGCATGGCTGTAGATGGATGGCCGGAAATTGACTTTCATCTTTTAAAATTTCGTATCTTTTAAGCGCAAATTGCATTATAATACAATGAAATTTGTCTTATATGCCATTATACACAATCAAATTTATTGTCTTAAATACAATACAACCGACTTTCATAATCCTCACATTGTATGCAACTTGTTGTATACTATGAAAGTTATGACAAAGTTCATTGTATGCAATGGTAACTAAACGACAGACACATACAAAAGTTGTTTGCATATAATGAGAGAATTATATAAATTAATTGTATTACTTTTAAAATTTTAAAGTTTGTTGTATATAATGGTAATTAAGACAACGTTTATTGTGTTTTCATTGATTTGGCTATTTGGCTTTCCTTTGTTGTCACTTTTTATGCGGTTGGGAAATTTTTACTTTTAGTCTTAATTGGTTGAGTTTTCAGGTTTAATGGTTGTCAAAAATGAAAAGGAAAGTTTAATGGTTTAATGGTTGAGTTTCCAGGTTTAATTCATACTACTACGTACATTGACTTTACAGAAATCGTTGATATGTTTGCAAAAGGGTATATAAGTAATTTCAAAACACTTAAAAGTTTAAGAGATTAAACATAAATGTTTAAATGCATTATAAGGTAGTATATATATATGTTCTCATTTTAAAAGTGTTCTCCTTTAATCCTAACTCTCTCTCTCTCTCTCTCTCTCTCTATATATATATATATATATATATATATATATATAGGGTAAGGATCTACATAGTCTCACCTTTAAACATAGAACTCAAAAGCCAATTCTCAACAAATTATTTAAAAGGGCAAAATAGAAATTGCAAAAAAAAATCTCAAACCTACGCGCCTCCTTAAGGCTTCCCAAAAGTTTTCCTTTTTAATTTTTTATTTACCTCTTAAATTTTTAAATGACCATAACTATTTCAATTTTGAGAATTTAACAAAAAATTATACCAATACTCATTTTTTAATCATCTTTCAAACAAGACCACTTTTCACATATTTCTAAAAAATTTATTTCAAAAATGCAAACCATATGAAAATGATACCAAAATGTTATCATTTTGAATCATGTGAATTTTTATCATTTTCAGTTGTAACCATTTGTATCTATATCATTTTCGGCTGTAACCATGTGTATCTATATCATTTTCGGCTAAAAACATGTGTATCTATATCTTTTTCGGCTAAAAACATGTGTATTTATATCATTTTAGGCTAAAAACATGTGTATTTATATCATTTTCGGACTAAAAACATGTGAATCTTTATCATTTTCGGCTCTAACTATTTGTATTTATATCATTTTAGCTGAAAGGAGTGTATTTATATCATATCCGTTTAGAAACATGTATTTTTATATCATTTTCGGCTAAACCATGTATATTTATATCATTTTTTGGCCGAAAAATGAGTCTATTTTTATCATTTTCATGTGGATAATGTTATCATTTTAAATGTTGTATATTGTTATCATTTTTGGCTGGAAACTTATCATTTTCGACTAAAAAGTTGTCATTTTTTGTGGTTGAAAAATGTTATCATTTTCAACTGTAATTGTTATCATTTTCGGCTGGAAAGTTATCATTTTCGGTGGCTTGAAGATCATTTTCGGATGAAAGTTATCATTTTCGGGCTGGAAGTTAAAAAGAAATGAAGGAGCGAAATTTATGAGAGTGGAGGATTCTTATAATACCCTTCCTTCTATAATTAAATCTTATAATTGTTTACTTATTTACAATAATACCATTATTAAATCTTGATCATTGATTCAAAAAATCTAATGATCCAGATTTGACCTTTATTAATCCATTTTCTACTAAAAAGAACCTATAGCATATTCTCCCTTGTAAACCTTCATGTATATCCAAATATCATATGTAAGTATTATTAAATCATTTAATAATTTAAATAAACTTATCTATAATTCATTTGTACTCAAATTTAACCTTGTTTCTCCTGTCTTAATCATACTTTGCCTACAACCTGACGTGCAAATCTTGCCGTTGACTATACGTGTCTACGAACTTCTCCTCGATCGACAAATGTTCAGATGTTTGGATGTTTTATCTCTATAGACTATGTTTGCGTATTGTTCTGGATGAAAAGTTGGCTTCCGATGAAAACCCTAATTTCATCACGTTGTTTCAATTGATAGTTTCTGCAAAGGAAATATTGGTTATTTGAAGCAATAGAACTGTAGCTCTGATCATCCCTTATCATGATGTGCTTGTATCTTTGTTTGAAGCCAATGAAAAAATGTAGAAATTTGAACCCTAACTCTTCTATTAAAAAATTTCTTGTGCTTTCAAGTTTACCTCTGAGGCTATATCGCTGCAAGCAACTTCGATCGTTGGCAGGAGGGGCTGCCTTCTAACACTAAAAAGGAAAAAAAATATCGTCGATACTATGTGTTTCGTTTCTCTATGAGAGCGGGTGTCTTGGTAGAGTTTTGCACTTTTGCCTTATGTTTCTTCTAGCTGTTAGTTGTTCCCATTTGCTGAGGTTGTGTTTTCTTCCTTTTTTTAGTACATCTGCATTTGCAGAAATGGATGCATATGGTGTGGATTATAGTATTTGACTATGCTGTTTTAATATGAACTTCTCTTTCAAAGAAAACATATAAGGGTATTTTCAAAGTTTTAAGTGAATGAATCTGGGGGTAATCTTTTTTTTTTTTCATTTTTAAAAGGTTTAATAAAAATTATATTAGATATTAGGATATACACGAAAGGTCTTGAAGGATATTGATGTAATTCTAAGATTTGTAACGATATAGATGTAATTAACAAGGTTTGTGAGGATATATATGAAATTTTCCCTACTTTATTAGCTCCTACGGAGGGTTATTTCAAACAGAAGAAATTAGGCGAGTGGTTTATAAAAGTAATGTTTTAGGCGAAAGCTCCGGTCTCTACGAATCTGTAGGAGAATTGATCCCCATCAATAATGCATGGAACTACATTTGAAGCTTAAAACCAACTGCACAAATGCCAAAATATGCATGGTATGATAGTTAACCAAAATCTGCACAAATGCCAAAACCGTGCACTTAACATGGCCGGAGTAGAAGACAGTTACTGAGTTCATCACATCATAAACAGTAACCAACACCGGTGAAACAATCGTAAACATTTCAGGCGACGATCGAACAAAGAAAACCAGAAGAGTTTTCTTAAACCAAGCCATCGAGAGAAGACAGAGGAAACCCACGAAGGGGACTGTCGCAAAAGTGTACAAGGCAAAAGGGGAAAGGAAGCGGCGCACAAAGAAAAGAACAGAACCCTAGTTTTGTTTGAAAATTGAAAGGAAAGAAATAAGTGTTTCCTAGTATTTTAAAAAAAAAACAGCCCAACTTTATAAAGCCCATCACAAGTTTTATTTCAATAAACTTTAAAAAAAACGATAAGATTTTTTTTCTCTTTCGGACTAACATATATATTTATATATATATACAAAAAGTTTTTAAAAGGGGAAGAAAAGATTATAAATATCTAAATTTAAAAAAAATCACAAGACTATATTAACTTTTTTCGGACTAACATATATATACAAATAAAGTTTTAAAAAAGGGGAAGAAAAGGTTATAAATATTTAAAGTTTTTAAAAAAAATTGAGTGAAAGCGATAATAATAATAAGGAAGAAACTTCCAAGATCAAAGAAATGGGATTAACAACTCATTTTCAATGTCCAATGTTAAAATTAACAAATTATACCACTTGGGCAATACGTATGCAAATTATTTTGAAAGCCAATAGTTTATGGGAAATGATTGAACCAGAATCAACAACTAAAATTGATACAAAAAAGGATAAGACAGCAATTGCTGATATTTACCAATCACTTCCGGAAGAACAACTATTACTTATTTCAAAATATAAAACTGCAAGAGCAGTTTAGAATGCTTTAC
Source organism: Drosophyllum lusitanicum (assembly GCA_032274825.1). Classification (NCBI taxonomy): domain Eukaryota; kingdom Viridiplantae; phylum Streptophyta; class Magnoliopsida; order Caryophyllales; family Drosophyllaceae; genus Drosophyllum; species Drosophyllum lusitanicum. Next base: position 182 of record JAUEJL010104912.1, on the reverse strand, counting down.
GAACAAGACACGTTTGTGTGAATAGTGTTCAACAAGCAAGACTGCAGACACTCAAATTAGAATTTGAGATGTTGCAGATGAAAGAAAATGAATCTATTGATTCACTTACTATAAAACTGACAAATATTGTTAATAAAGCAGCAAGTTTAGGATTAACCTATGAAGATTCTATTCTTGTACGA
>JAUEJL010104901.1:0-12947 GCA_032274825.1 Drosophyllum lusitanicum | reverse complement strand
ATACGACTGCAATAACTTTAAAAAATCAAATATTGTCTTCTCTCTCACACCATAAGCTTGATGTCCAAAATATACGAGGTCAAGGATATGACCACACAGCCATCAAGGTATCCAGCAAGACATAATAGAGGAGTTCCAAAGAAGCAATATGTACCTGAGCTAAAAACAAAAGCTAAGTATCCAATTGGTAATTATGTGTCACTTCACTGATTTGCATGATGCTCACATGCAAATATGGTTGGAAAATTGTCAAACGTTTCCATACCAACCGATGTACATGAAGCTATCAAGGATGAAAAGTGGAAGAAAGCAATGAATGAAGAAATGGAGACTCTACAAAAAAATAAAACATGGGAAATTGTAAGTCTTCCTACAGGAAAGAAAACAGTTGGATGTAGATGGTTGTACACTGTTAAACTAGATGCAAATGGAAATATAGATCGATACAAGGCACGACTTGTGGCAAAAGGATATACTCAAAAGTATGGAATTGATTATGGAGACACGTTTGCTCCGGTGGCCAAGATGAATACTATTAGAATCTTAATTTCCATTGCGGCGAATCAAGATTGGCCTCTTAAGCAATTTGATGTAAAAAATGCTTTCTTGAATGGATATTTGGAAGAAGAAGTATACATGGAACCTCCTCCCGGTATTAACAACGATGAAAGGGTATGTAAACTAAAGAAGGCATTATATGGATTAAAACAATCTCCCCGAGCTTGGTTTGGGAGATTTTCGAAGTTCATGAAGGGAATTGGATAAACAAAGTGATGCAGATCATACATTGTTTATAAAACATAATGGGGGAAAAATCATCGCACTTATAGTATATGTGGATGATATGGTCGTAACGGGAAATGACCTAGAAGGAATGAAGAATCTGCAACTAAAGGATCTCGGACACCTAAAGTATTTTTTGGGCATTGAAGTAGCAAGATCGACTTCGGGTATCTCTATGTGTCAACGAAAGTACATTCTTGACTTACTATCCGAAACTGGAATGTTAAATTGCAAACCAATTCAAACTCCAATCGAAATTAATCACAAGTTGTCTATCAAAACCGATCAAGTGCCAACGAACAAGGAGCGGTATCAAAGGTTAGTTGGAAAACTCATATACTTATCTCACACAAGGCCCGATATTGCATATGGTGTGAGTGTTGTTAGTAGATTTATGCATGCTCCAAACGAAGAACACATGGATGCTGTATATCGAACTTTGAAGTATCTTAAATCATCTCCGGGCAAGGGACTGTTCTTCGGGAAACATTTCGCGCGAAATGTATGTGGGTATGTGGATGCGGATTGGGGAGGAGACAAGACAGATGGAAAATCTACCTCTGGTTACTTTACTTTTGTTTGCTGAAATTTGGTGACTTGGAGAAGCAAGAAACAAAAGGTTGTCTCAAGGTCGAGTGCGGAAGCTGAATTTAGAGGAATGGTACAAGGGGTATGTGAATTAATCTGGATAAAGCGAATTTTAAGAGACTTAAGTATAACTCTAATGTCTCCTATGACTTTGTATTGTGACATTCAAGCGGCTATAAAGATTTCTAACAATCCAGTTCAGCATGATAGAACAAAGCACGTAGAGATTGACAGGCACTTTATCAAAGATCATATTGAAAGGAAGACTGTGGAACTTCCATATGTTCATACAAGTGATCAACTAGCAGATATGTTAACGAAAGCTGTTTGTGGGAGAGTTTTTCAGTGCTCTCTTGACAAGTTGGGAATGATAGACATACATTCTCCACCTTGAGGGGGAGTGTTGGAAAGAGCATATTTACCGGAATCGTTAGTTAGGAAAGGATTGACAAGAATAATTATTAAATATCTTGTTCCTAAAGTCAAGGATGTAAATTAGATAGAGATTAGTTTTTTACGTATATAAATGTATCATTCTCATAATGAAATTTTATACCGAAAATTTCCCAATCTCTTCTTTGTACCATATCGAATTGATATTCTTTATATCTTCTTTCTTTATATCATGCTTCTAAAAAGGTTATTAACATTCTTGAAAGAATTAGGATGAGATATTCTAGACCTAAATGATAATTCAAGAGATATTTCGTGGGTAAAGTCGTCAAATGTTCAGACTCTAAGAGACCACTATCTCGCTATAAAGCAATTTCGTCCAAACGTAGAAGGTGCGCGGAGGGGCCGACTCTAGCAACAAAAGCGTGGTGGGTGTGCCATCATTAGTATTCCATTATTAGTGTGCTATCATTGTCATCTTAGTATAATGTCCTATTCGTATTGGTATGCTGTCTTTGTCATCAAGGTGTGGTGTCCATTATTAGGGGAGTGAAGAAGCTGCAGAGGTGAAGGAGGAAGATACCAGCATCAACAAGGAAAGTAATATGTGAAGATCGGAACTTCATCAAGCGTCAAGATTTAAAGAAGCCGGTTTTATCTTCTCATCTTATCCTGTAGAAAACAGAGTTGCTCCAATATTGTTCTATTGTTTTTTTAACGTTCTATTGTACTTAAATAGCAATTAGCAATCATATTGAGTAAAAAGGATTCTTCTTGAAGTAAGTATGTGAGGGATTGCTACTTGCAAAGCCCCAAAAACTTACTATGATAATGGTTGGTAACAAATTCTTGCTTATAAAGAAAACACTACCTTTGGAAATAAACAATCATGATTATTTAAAAAAAAAAACAATGAACCTTTCAATTAGAAGTGGTTAATTGGAGACTCTCCCATGTTTGATAAAATGACATTGTCTAAACTATATATGAAATGCATATTTCGAATTAACGGACTTTATTTCTTATATTTTATCTTATTAAATTGTGATTATTGTAATTTAAGTTTTGTTAAGTGTTAGAGTACATTCACGGATGTAACATTAAAGACCAGACGTGAATTTTTAACTTTAAATATAAAAAATGCAAATACTGTAAACACAAGTCTACTAAAAGATGAAGAATTTTCACATGGAGGAAAGAGGTATATCTTTGATGATGTTATAATTATTTAATATATTGTTTATGGTTTTAACCCGTGTAATATACGGGTTTCTAACATAGTAAAGAAATAATTAAAAAAAGGAATGGGTCAAATGCGTTAAAAAGTCCCCTTTTAATAGGCCAACATAACCTAATCATAATCAGATAAAAGACCCTTTTAGCAGGCCAACATGACTCAATAACTAAACGTTAAACATCAAGTAATTATAACTTTGACACGTTTAGAGTGTGTTTGGTTCACAAACTATTTCCGCATCAAAGGATTTGAAATTTGAAAGAATTATAACATGATTGATTGTTTTTAAAGAAACATACTCCATTACCTATAAATGATGAGTATTTCTTCATCAGGAAAGGTCCTAAAAGAATGAAACATTATGTGGTAAATCTATTTCTAAATCTATTTTACTGTAGACAAGGAGACTTGAATCCACAATCTTTTAAAAGATGATAGCGCTTCACAACACCAGATACCGCTGAGCTACAAGCACATTGGTGAAAAAAACATAGATTAGTTGTAGTTGTTTGATTGATACTTCAACATAAACCTATACTACTTGTAGCAAGTCTATAGACATTTGATGATAGTTGGAAGTTTTTATTAAAATTTACAAGTCAAAAGTTATATTATTTAAATGATTGGGTGTTTATTCTATGTTTGTATTACCATATTTACATTATATGTCATTCAATTGGCATACATTCTAATCATTTTGTCAACATGTCTCACTTTGTAAATATTGTATTGTGTTTCCCCATATGAAAAGCATATATATAAGAAATATGTCTACATCATTTTGGTTTTTTATTAATGGTTGTATAAAGGTATTGGGATCTCTTCAAAGATGATTTATTTTTAAAAGAAATAATATTTACATGAAAAAATTTATTCTTCCACATAAGTTACAATGTGTGTTTCTTACTGGTCAACCTTCTTTAAGGAGATGATATACTTCGTTCTTTGGTTGGCTACTTCAGCCCTCCGATTTGCACTTCTTACCCGTCCCCTTCTTCGATCGCAAATCGTTTGGCATAATGTTGGCCTCACTAATGGCCTAATATCTCATGGTGGCATGTCTAACCTTAAGACGGTAGTTAGAAGGCAAAATCTCAATGAAACAGCTAATTCAAGAATTTTATCGGGAACCCAATGATCAACAAACCCGAGTTTCCCCAAAAACAAGTTGGAGAGCTCCTCATCGGAAAGATCTCATTTTTCATTGTCACGAATTCACACTCAAATTTATTAAGGCCTCTCTCGGAGCAATGTTCCCTGCGTATTTTTTCTATTGGTTAAGACCTCTCAAGTCAAACGATCCAACATGTCATTTTCCAAGGTGGCATAAGTTTTGTCCCGCCAATCTAAGCATGCTAAACTGCATACTTCACCATGTGGTCCTCTATCACAATTGTAAGATTCAAAAACGTGTTTCATCTAACAATTCATTTCAAAGCAGTAGTCGGGTCATCACTACTTTCATACATAAGTAGGAGGTTTATAACTCAAGATGATTTTGTATAAACACATCTTTGTGGAAACGCCGGCAACATTTTCCCCATGTAATTGTAACAATTCATGAGTTCTTTAAAGCTCGGTTTCAAAGTCAATCAACATCTTCTTCATGTAAGCTTGAATCCACCACACATTTACTCTCTAGTACTCGGTTCCCTCACAACCAATTTATACCTTTTGAATTAACAATAAAACACATGCAAAAGGCCTAAAGCTATAATAGACTTTTGTATTTCCAAAAGAAAACAAAGTTTTACAGCCAGGTGTCACTTCCAAAAGAACTTACAAAACATGTACAAATGACATATATCCAAATGGTGTTGCTATTTGTTTACACTTTGATCAACATTAGTGTACCAATTCATACACCCAAACATGATTTGACATCAAATAGAGGTTTCACTACTGCATTTACTCGAATCTCACAAGCCATACCACTACTTGTCGGTTGTCACCTCGGATAGACAACATGATTTGCGAAACGATTTTTAGCTATAAACATAGCTAAGTGAGCATCATGGGTTAACAACAAACCTCATTCAAAACATTAGTCACCGTTTTCAAAGTGTACTTGGTTTGGCAATCTTTTACATATGGCACATAAGTTAACATTCACACAAACCAACATATAGAAGAAAGTCACTTGTGACGATTGCATTTCATATGGTAACTATACATCTTCATCAATTGCACAAATGGAGGAAGGCCCGCATCATGTGACCAGTGAGAGACTGAGAGAGCATAAACATCACATATGAATCCCAATCAATGTCTACTTCAAGCACAACCTTAAATACACAAGGATATTTTTGTACTGAAGCTATTCGATTGTGATTCATTGACACAATGTGTTGCATCTCCAAGCACTACAAGTGGGTTTGCAACCACACAGACACAGTCATTCCCAAGTTTAGAGAGAACACAATACATCAAACAAGATTCTAATCCAGACATAATATACACATCATCTTTAGAGTTCAATCAAACAAATAAACAATAAACATCTAAAGCATTTCTTACGACCATCACAATATGCATTCGGCACCTCCCACAGGGCATTTGAATCACATTATGAATCAGATACTTCATAAACAATAAACGACAATATGCATTAGGCATCTCCCATAAAGCATTTGCATCACATTGTTGATCAAACACAAACAATATTCAATGGATCAATAACAGATAACTTATATCCGTGTCATATCAATTCAAATTTCCAAACAATGACCCAGGGTGAATCAGTTACCACTTACCAGGACATAACAATGTCTATTCAATATTATTCAAAACTCATTTCAATACCAAACAACGTAAAAAAACTTTCGACGACCATAATGAACACGCAAAATCATGTTTTGTCATGTATTCGAGTTTTGAAAACGATGCACTCACCTCTAGAGTTAGATGTAGATCATAACTCAATTACAAGTGCAACTCAAGCAAAGCTCTAATGATGACAGACCCATAAAACAACAAAGGCCAAGCTTGTCAGCACTTAATCAAATTCCAAATCGGATAACTGATTTCTTTGAACCCTCAAACACGCTTTGAAATACTTAACTAAGATTTCCAAAGCATGCTTTGAATTACATGGGCCATATGAAAAAACTTCAAAAAAACTGCCATATTTTCGGCAGCTTCATGGTCAATGGACAACGGTCAACCGCCCATCAACTATACATTCAAAATCTGAGGTGGGACCTATGGTCAACTGTGAGACCTTCTGTATCGCACTTCAAGGTTTTCACTCAAAAACTCCAGTCTTTGGTGTCAAATCAGTTTCGATGCTTATCAAACTCAAAATCTATACGATTTGGTCATTTCTAACATGCCAAAACCATGAGTTTTATACCAGATCATAGAATCCAAAGAGCATGCAACTGAGATTTTGACCCATTTCAACATAACGAGCCATGAATTCAAGTAATAATCCACTAAACATATTGGGGACTTACTTTGAATGGGTCTTTAAGCTCCGTGGATAGTCCCTAATGATAAGAACACCAATTTGAAGCATTACATCACTTCAGTGTTCAATCTCAAGAACAATTACACTGCATGCAAGCTTAATTTTTCTTTGATCTTTGAAACGAAAATTTATTTTGAATTTCAGATCTCTCTATACACACACATATATGTATATGTATAAAGTCGGACTTAATAAAAATATATACAATTGTTATATTTGTAGGTTAATTGGATAGTCTTGAGGATAATTATTTAACAGTTATATAAGTGTGATACTTATACATAATTATATTAGAGGGTCTTGAAATATTCTTGTATATATTCTCCTATTGTAACCGTGAGTTACACGACTAATACAATATTCTGATTACCAAGTTTATCTAAGTTGAAACCCAATATGATTATGATTCCTACCATTATAAACAAAGGCATTAAGGTTTCACTTATTGGTGCTATAAAAATTTCCTCTCTCCTCCCACTCTTGGCCGTCGACCTATAGGGGGTTCTCAGGACTTTCCGTTTGTTAATTTTGATTGATTCTGGATTGTTGGAATTCAAGTCGGAAGCTTTAAAAATGGTGGTTCTTGAAGCAGGAATTGTTGATCCAAGCTAGCAGGAGGTCACTAGGCATCATCACGAGTGAAGCCAACTTGAGCAGTTGAGCGATTCAAGTTGATTGTTGTAACCTTCTTGTAGTAATTAAAAGGTTGTAGATGTTTTATGTTTATAAAGAATTCACACCAAAAGGGGTTTTAAGTCAACCCAACCTATCCCGTTTTGGTCCATCAGACCTGCCCCATTTGGCAATGTAGAACGATAGAACTTTTTTAAGTGGGAAAAGATTATAGATTTACAAACGAAAAACTCCCTTCTAAAGATGATAATATATTCAAGTAGACGGAACATTGTCAGATCAAAATCAGTGTGATCATATACTAGTCTTAGATAGGTACCATGACTCACAAAAAAAGACTAAATCAATCAACAGTGATTATTTAATTATTTAAGAACAACGGCTGCATTTCTAAGAGCAAGATATCTTTGCACATACTCGTTAGGAAGTGATCTGATGAGCTTGAAGACTTCTGTGTTTGCATATCGTAGATGGGTTCTGGGATCACTGTAAGGTGCCTGCATCAAAATCATACAATTATTTTTACTGCAAATAACAGAAATTGAATTAGGGACTCCAAAAATGCAGGTAAAAAGACTTGAAAGATTTCGAGAAACTCAATAGGCAGGAGTAGAGATGAATAGATGACGAAATCGGGTTCGGGTACTTTTTGGTATCATTAGAGTGTTAAAGTAAAAACAGACAGGGCTGGTTGGCGAAAGGTAAAAACGTTTTGTGTCCTAAACTTCTTACATATCATTAGAGTGTTAAATATGATTACAAAAAATTTATTATTTCAATATTATCTTTAGTTTTATTATTTCAACATTAGCTTTTTTAACCATAACGCGCAATGATTTAAGAGGTTTTCTGCATTAAAAATACACGTTGGGTGACTCCAACTCATTTGACCCATTTCCTTTTAGGATAAATTATCTACTTATTTAAGTTAAAACATGACCCGAAGTTTTCTATTTTACCCAGTTGGCCAGTTGAGATAAACATGCCTGAATCAGACTAATAAGTGAATAGATCAAATTGCCACCTCTAGGGTGTAGTTTTAAGGTGATTCAAAGGAATGCACGAGAGCAACTCCCAAATGATGAGGCCTTGATTGGAAAGTGCCAAAAATATCGTGTGTGTTCCAAGATACAAAACATTTCTTAGGATTTTATAGTTATTCTTAACTAAATTGCATGAAACCAATGTCCTAGCAATCTTGATTTAATTTTCTCATTAAGTTATAAAGGTGAAAAATTTTGAAAATATAGGAGATAAAGCAAGAGTTAAAAGGATTTAAGGCAGTGTTACAGATCAAAACCATCAAATTGCCTTTCAGGGAAAAAACATCAAATTGTTCAAAAAGTGCATGAAAATTACTGAACTGTACCCCTTTACTTCCTTTAGCTACAACCAAGACTGAGTTCGACAAGCTCTAAATTTTAACCTTGAATTATCAATTTGAAGTTTTGAACTACAATCATCAATTCATAATGGGAATATGCCAATATGAATTCGTTATAAGTTATAACAAAATTGATTATAGACAAATGGAAAAGGGCACCAAATTTTTCAGTTAAAAGGAGATAATCTTATCAAATAAGTAGGTAAAAAGTAGAGTTAACAAAATGGGTGGTTCAGGCAGTTTGGGAACAGGTTCAGGTCTAAATGGTAATCTTATGCAGGTTATACCCGATACACTTTTTGTTAAACCAATATGGGAGGCAATCATTTACAATATGGTTTAGACAACTTTCAACCTGTTGGACCCATTTGACACATCCTGTCTTTAGCTAAATATTATTCAGGTTATACCCGATACGCTTTTTGTTCAATTTTTTTCACAAATAATAAGTATGCTAAATATGACTATAAAAACTATATTATAACAATAACAATCCAATTAAACCAATATGGGAGGCAATCATTTACAATATGGTTTTAGACAACTTTCATCCTGTTCGACCCATTTGACACATTCAGTCTTTAGCTAAATCTTCTGGTTTAAGCATTTAAACCTTTGGAGATAAAACACAACCTGAACCGACCCATTCATAAGAAAATTGATACCCTTTGCCACCTCTAAGAAAATGATACAAACACAGCTACATAAATATGCCATCTCTACTGCAAACTAAGACAACCCCAAGCATGAGCATTTTGACTACAGAATATGCAAGATTACATACCTCAAATCCTGTTATATCACATATTTGCTTCCGAGGGTGCATTGAAGGTGGTGACTCGATATTAACATCTGCAATATTGAATGCATTATTTATAAGTGAAAAAAAAGGTCATAGCAGAATATTTTCAGTGATTCAAAATTAACCTGATCCTAAAGGTGGCAGTATGTACAAGAAAATTGCTGTTACAAGGCCATCCCTCCCCATTTTTTATTTCTCCAGGAAAAAGAAGTAATTTAAAGCAGGTGAGCTGGAAGATCTCTGGAAGCCTTGTAAGTTGTAAACAATAAGCAAATAGAGATGAAACCAAAAAAATGTATTGAGGGATGGCCGTATACATCTAGTATTAAATCATTAATACAATATGATGAATGTTTGTTCTTCGTACAATTGTAATATATCATTGATTTTGTGACTAAACTATATATTAATTGGTGAAGGAAAGAGTACAATCTAGTGGAGAGTAAAAAGAGATGTTTGAGCAATTCACACTGCTGCAAGCACTAGGTTATTATTTTAACCCTTCATAAGACACAACACAAAAGCAACAGATACTATAACATTTTAAAGTTAAGGTATAACTAAAAACAAACTAACTCCCAAATTAGTCAGATCTATGTTCATATCAACTGTCGCAGTATAAAGTACATATGGTATGAAATAAATTTATAATATATAACTTGTAACAGCTTTGATCAACTTTGACCAATGCACCAAGTGTATGTAAGACTAACATAACAATCCAAATAGGTAGTATTGACTTCATGTCTTCATCCTTGTCAGAAGACAGAATTAGATTAGATTGGGCTTCTTTTGTTGGTATCAACACTAACCATAAACCCCGACTGCTCTCCATTTTGACTTTTGAGTAATATAGTTTCATTTCCTTATCAAAATAAACATGACTAACAGCTATAGTAGTGTGTATCCATGTTTATTCTCAGCAATGTACGTATTTCCAAAACCCTAATTATATATCATCGTATTATAAAATGAAAAAATGCATCACTTCTTTTACTACTTCACCACATTTCTTCAAAAAAGTTCTTATGTTTCACCAGAATATTTTATATGTTTGGTAATGATACACGTTATCGTAACGGAACAATCAAATGGTGACACACAAATCTGGTGCAATATAAAAAAATTCGGAATTTCAGGTTTTTACAGATAAAGGATGATGCAGTGTTGATTTAAGAACTCACAATTTGGTTCATCGGCAGGATAATTTTGGTAATTTTCAGCTTGTATGATCTGCTTGAGATGTTTCCAATGTCTCCCTCTGGCTTGCCCTTTTGGGTATTTCTCGTGCATCTGAATCTTTTTGAAACGCAAGTGGGTGGGTAATATCATCTCTGATTCTATCACCTCTTGCTCCATCTTAGAAACCAAAAAAGAACATAATAAATCATTTGTTCGGATATATTCAAGTTCAATTTAAGGGATTTGAAGAAAATATGCAACGAACCATGGCCCGTTGGGCATGATAAACCCTAAATTCATATAGGACAGTCAGATAAAATGCAAAACTAGAAACTTCAAGAGAAATGAGTACCTGGAATTTCCGACGTCGGTAGACTGTAACCAAAGAATGATCAGATACTTGAGAGAATCGAGTACGATTACGAAAACTTCAGCGAAGAAGATGAAGAGATGATCGTTTTGCCGGCGGTCTGGATTATGTAAAAAACTTTTATTTCACTTTTAGTTGTATGTAGATTTTTATATTTCACTTTTAATTGGATTATTTAAAAAAATTTATTTCACTCCTACAAGCATTTATCTTAGATTTTGCACACAAATATTTTTTAATTTTTGTTTTTTGAATGGCGAGTTAGTTGTTAGTTTGCTGGATCCGCAGTGACATCCATAAATGGTGGTATGCGAGCTTTAAGCCACGCTCATGAGGGGATAAACCCCACTCCTCCACCACAGAAGGAAAACCCCCACGAGGAGACTCGAACCCGAGACCTCCTCATATGGTAACAACCTCCTGACCACCATGGCAGAACCTCAACATTTGATAGATACTTTAAACATTTTATCATTTACAATTTTAGATGTTTGTAAGTGTAGACTGCACACATCTTTTTTTATATATATAATTAGAAAACATTTGATATACTTTTAAGTGTTAACATAGAATATGCTTCCTTGTTGTAATTTTGCCAAACAACATTTGACTATACTATTGTCGCCGTTCCTCGCTCGCACACCCGTAGTCGACCTTTACACCCTGTTCTCTAGTGTTTTTAGTGGATGAGAGGAATAGAAAAAAAGCAAAAAAAGTTGTATTCTCGAGTTAATTTAACAAACGAAAAGAGATGAAATTGAGATATTTGGATGGGAAGTTTAAGCTTATTTTGTCTGCATTTTTATCCTCCAAAAAAGGAGAAGCTTTAGAAGGAAATGATTCATTTTTCTTCCATTTCCTTACTTTTTCTCTCATTCTTAAACACGATAACATGTTGTTAACATTACTGGCTTAATTTCGCTGTTCTTTAACACTACTGTTGTCCTGGTTCTCTTAACAATCTTTTGCCGGTCATTACATCGTTAATTTGATTGTAGGCATCGATTTTTATAGCAAACTTTGTTTGTTTGTCCAAGTAGTTTTTTTTATTACGGAGTTTGTTGATGGTTTTCTTCATTGTAGCTTCTTGTTGATTGCATGTTATACTGTTATGTTTATGCAAGTCTACGGCTACAAATATATTTGTTTATGCGTCAAAAGTTTAAACTAGTGCTATACAAGTGTAGTGCTCAGGTACTTAATAAAATTTTTATATTTAATATTTTTTATACATACTCTTTTAAAAAATATAAAATTATATTTCATATCTAAAAGTTTTTAGTGTAATATTAATGTGTTTCTCGTGTTCACTATAGTTAATAAAAGTAAATATTTTGTAATGGATAAATGAAAAACCACCCTTATCATGTTAAAATGTGTGAATGAGAAATTCAGTGTAGTGAAGTTTTGTTATTACAAAAATGTCCTTTTATTTATACGGATGCACGCTAGTTATCAATTACATACATACATACATACATATATATAGAGAGAGGAGAGTTATTGTAAGAATGGGTATTTAAGTGAGAATTGGATAACAAGTCCTGGCCATTAATTAGATTTGATCCATTAGATCTAACGGTCGTAATTCACCTATTACAATTCATGGCATTTGCAATTCGTGGTTGGGTAATAAATAAAAAGAATGGGCAAATGTAGATCATCCGATCAAATCAAATAAAGAACTAGAATTAAGTGTCTCATTCCCACTTAAATATTCATTCTCAATTGAACATCTAACTATATATATATATATATATATATATAGGTATGTTCATCTGAAAACTTATTGCGAGTACCGCAGGAACCAAACTTTGCACTTGATTTAATTACATCAATAGTCAATAAAAATGACAGCTTATTAATGACACATTAATGAGGAGTATTTTGAGAAAATCAAGACTCGCTCTTTAATGACGGTCTACCCGAACACAATTAACGGTTGGAAAAATATATAAAAGACCAAAATGTCCTTATTAATGAGCATTAATGGTGGTTACAAACGGTACCCGCGGTACACGTAATAAGAACGGTTCTCAATAAGCCCTTGATGTATATATCTGATGGGTTATAATGGTTCCTTGAGTTCTTTATATAAGAGAGGTT
>JAUEJL010104890.1:0-12948 GCA_032274825.1 Drosophyllum lusitanicum | reverse complement strand
TGGCCAGATATCATTAAATAACAAAAATCACTCTTAAAACCATGAATTTCTAATTTAACCACGATATACCATTATATACTGCAATTATGATACACAAATCCGTTAGAATAATGGAAACATTTATTTAGTCAATATTAAGGTCATGATCAAATTTTGGAATGTTACAGTAACACCACAATCGATACAGTATTTTGAATGTAAATATCTGATGTAAAACCTTTTGGGTTTAAGTTCCGCTGCATAAATTAATAACAACTAATCGTAATTGAGTTCACGTTTATGAAAAACGCAAATTTTTGCTAATTTTGTCATTTTGCGAAGCCGGTGTTACAATGTATTTATGATGGTTTGACTTTTGTTGACTTGGATGATATCGTATTTTGATTGAATTACAAGTATATTTTGTGGTATTGATGTTATTTTCAGCTCATGTGAGTGTTTTATACATCTATGTTAGGTTGACTTTATGTATATTTAAACAAGTTTAAGTTATGTTAGGATTGACACTAGGTTTGTAGATCTTGATGTGATTAGACTTGGTATGTGCATTTATCATTACATGAGGTTCGTGGATGATGGTTTGGGATGTTGGATATTAAACCAAGTATATGTCCTTATGTTATGAGAAGTTATGCTCGTGTGTGTTAGGTGTATTATTTGAATCATCAAGAGGTTATGTTTATGATTTGACTAATCACGAATTGAGTCTTGATATCTTATCTCTATCTATCATCGGGTATTTAGTATTATTTTTCAGTTTAAAAGCCTTACGCATCAAGAGGTTATACTTATGTGTTTGGTGTAATTCATTGTGTCTATAGACGAATTACTAACAGGAACGTGTATACTTCGTATCCTCTGTACTTAATAAGTCAATATAGTTGCGTCACATGATTATGTATTTTAATACATTTGACTAAAGTGTATCTAATCCAAATGAGTACATTTCTACTTTGAATTCCCTCCTATTGCATTGCTTCTGTGATTTTTTTGTTTCTTTATTTTTTGTTGTTTAGTTGTAGTCTTTAGTTTATTTTGCTTCTTGTCTTGTTTTCGGCTAGATAATAGTGAAGGTTGATTATTAGGAGCCTATGTTCCCTAAGTTCGACACTCGGTCTTACCAAAAGAGCTATAATATATACGGATAGGTGATACTTGCCTATCACGCTTGTAGTCTACTTTTAAGGTGAAACCACTTTTAGAATATCGTGTGTACTCTAAAATATTTATATAAAAATATGTAGTGGTTCGTGCGTGTCAAGGTATGTTCCACTGAAGATCTTTAAAATACCAGCATTCCTTGAAGTTTTCCAAAATAAGAACTTGCTACTGATCTTATGACCCACTCTCTTGGAACACGTATCTAGTCATTTCAGAGGATGGATCGTGTTTGTCGCATGAACAGCTGGAAACGAAAGGCTCTCGTTATTTGAGAGAAAACTCCCTGTATTTTAAGAAGATGTAGGAAGCATGGCTGTAATGCATTTTATACATGTCTATGTAATGTCCCAAATTTATTTTTTTTGAAAAGAATAACAATACAACAATTTCGAATCGTAAATGGATATTCGTAGAAATAAGTATTTGACAAATGTTAGCTACAACCCAACATAATGTTTGAACTATTAATAATGATATCAAAACAAATTAAGGAAAACCCGCGGAAGCAACCGATGATGAGCTATCAACTACGTACTCGAGCCCCGCCATGGTCAACTCCTGTAAAACAAGTTAAACAACAACTGTAAGCACAAAGCTTAGCGAGTACACTACTTACAAACCAAACAGTTCATTTATTTAACACATATTTCATACCCACTACTGTAGTAAGCGGTCTCATATTACCCGTTGCCGTCGTAGTGGTCTAACATACCGACACCGAAGTGTTGATCTCATACCCGTTACCGAAGTACACGGTATAAACATATCCGTTACCGAAGTACACGGTCTAAACATACCCGTTACCGAAGTAAACGGTCTAACATATCTTTCACGTATCTCATATCTTTATCACTTAATTGTCCGTGATTGATCGTATACGAAGTATATTTAGAGTGTAAGTAAAAATACTCACCTGTCAGTAGTCTCAGTCTCAGTTATCAGCACTCACAGGATTTCTTAGTCACGAGTCCGTCAGCAATAACCTACGGCGCATCTTACTGAATTAGTATAGGATGCAAGTCTCAAACCCGCATCGCGGAAATTCTAAATCTCAAGGGCCCTAAGTCGGACCCTCCCCAAGTTGGACTAGGGTTCCAAGTCGCACACATCTTACGAAGTTAGATCCCCTCGTAGGTCGGACCAACACACTAAGTCGGACAAGCAACTATAGGTCGGACCAACACACTAAGTCGGATGGAGTATCAAGGACCAAGTCGGACCAACTAGGTCGGACCAAAGCTAAGTCAGACCAACTTCATCTTGGTCGGACAAAAACCCCTGCAACTCCAAGACACCATTATCAAAAATCAAACTTTTTCAAATCTAAACCAAATCAGTTCATTTTTGTTGCAAAC
This sequence comes from Drosophyllum lusitanicum, assembly GCA_032274825.1. Taxonomy (NCBI): domain Eukaryota; kingdom Viridiplantae; phylum Streptophyta; class Magnoliopsida; order Caryophyllales; family Drosophyllaceae; genus Drosophyllum; species Drosophyllum lusitanicum. Next base: position 10,432 of record JAUEJL010104890.1, on the reverse strand, counting down.
CACTTCTTCATTCCTATAAATAAATCCTTTCAATTTATATACGTTTTCATCGAGGTTTAGACCTCTAAACTCTCTCTTTCCTCTCGGCTCACTCTTATTCTCGAAGAACATCAAACAAACACAAAACCCTCATAAGGTAAGCTCAAATCCATACAAAATTTGTATCTAAATGATCACAACGAGCTTAGAAACATTACCTAATGGTTCCTTTCACAACTCCTTGACCAAAGATGCTGAAATCTTTCTTCTTCTTCTTCTTCTTCTTCTTGGTTTCTTCGAGAGCAGATACACACAGTACACATACATTGAAACTTTCTTTTCTTTCTAACACAGCTGCTACAGTAGGTTAAAGGAGGAAGGTTGGGCCCTAAGCCCAATAGTCCATAAATCCTACAATGACACTAGAGCCCAAAAGTCAAAACTTTAATCCATTAATTCCTTACAAACCACAATAACCAGTATAATACAATTTCTAAAATACTTTTTATAAAAATTCGGGAAATTGGGTATTACAATCTAATTCTCCATGGTTTATTTGTATTATTTCTTACTATAAATCGCTCTCCCCTTTATGAGAGAGTGTAAGCTTTCAACTAAGTTGCAAAATGTAACACCCAAGGTTCAAAATTCCTTAATTAAATATAAATAAACAAATGTATACTTGTGACAAAAAGGTGTTTATATAACTAAAGGGGCTAAAATTGTCAAAATAAAATATAAAAAGTCTAAGGGCAATTTTGCCAATTGCCCAAAGTGTTATATATATGGTCTCAATTTAAAAATAAAACACATGAACACTACACAAAACTATAACATCAAGAGTTGGTCTCCTTGGGCAGTAGAAGAGCAAGTTTCATAGCCAATTTCAACACCAAATTGCACTCCTTTCAATCACTTATAGCTAGAGGTATGTTTGTTTTACCTAATTATATGTTCAAATGGGTCAAAGGTTCGTATGGATGAACTAAGCTTGGCTACATATTATTTTAGGATTCAAATGATCAAAATCGGTTATATACGTTGTTTGGGATGTAGGAAAACATCCCTAAGTATTTTAGAATGTTTTGGTATTGAATTTTGGTCAAGAACAACGTTGTTCGGAATACAGTATGTTGTGTTTGTGCAAAACACTTCATGTGTAAACATGGGTAGGCCATATAGCTTGGCCGTGTAGTAACCTAGGTCAAACATAGACCATGTAGCCTAATATGCCCGTGTATGTGAAGGGTACACCATCGTCGGCCTCCACCATCGTCGTAACCATCGCTCTTCATAATCTATGCATTCGCTGCCATCTCCCTTCGGCCATCATCTTCATCATTGCCCTAATCGGTCACAACCATAACCTTCCCCTTCTTAGTCGTCGCCCTTCCCCATACCCGCCTCCGCCACCATCGCTCTTCCCCGCCTTGGCCGCTGTCCCCCTTTCTCCTTTACGTCGTCGTCCTTCCCCGTCTCCGTCATCGTTGCCCTTATCCGCCTCCACGACCGTCACCCATCCCCGTCTCCGCTATCACCCTTCCTCGTCTCCGTTGTCGCTCTTTCTCGTCTTCGACGTTGCTCTTCCTTGTCTTTGTCGTTGGCCTTCTTCATCTCTGCCTCTGCCATCGTCGCCCTTCATCGTCTCGTTTCCATCAGTCGTCCTTCGAGTTTGGCTTGGATCGTTTACATCACTAATCTTATTAAACTAAAATGCAAAGAATAATACAATTTCAAAAGTTTTTTTGTATTTGTTTCATGATAATAAATTATACTAAGTTCGTCAACTTAACTATAATCGAGGGACCGTATTTGTAATTTACTCAAAAGGGTCAACATCGACTACAGGAGTACTGTACTTCACTTGCAGAATTCGGACAGCCCCAAAGGCGGGAAAACAAAAGGCAGAGCAGAAAAAATGTCGGAGAGAAGCGCCGCCGGCGATGGCGTAGGAGTAAGACAGTCGTCGGTCGACAACCGATACTCACAGTGGAAGTATCTCGTCCCTATTCTATACGATTGGCTCGCTAATCACAACCTTGTTTGGCCGTCTCTATCTTGCCGGTCCGTACTCTCACCCTCTAGGGTTCAAATTTGTCATTGTTTTCACAATTTTACCTTCGAGTTACTCTTATTTTGTGTTTGATTTCATTCATCGTAGCCCCATTCTTAAAAATTTCAGAAAGTTTATTACATGCACGCTGATTGGAGTTGTAATCGGTTGATTGTCATTTGTTTGATAGGATTATGCTTGGTGCATTTTTACTAGCATCATGTTAATCTAGTAATTATCGAACTAGTTGACTATTTACCGATGTTGTAGTTCTTCCCGATGATTGGCCAGATGAGGAGATGTAAGTATCGACGTATGATACTCACGTTACTTACCGGCTTTGGGGTTTTCCAAGATGTAATTCAAACCCTAGTAATATGTAATATTAATGCTAAGTTCTTAGCCTAAACAAGTGTATATAATAAGCAAACACATTGAATCCCTAGCAGTAGTAATATTAGTTTACCAGAATAAACAAGTCAAAATAATTATTGCACTTACGAGTATGTTGTTATATAACTTTATATTAACTTTACATGAGACACGTTTTTATAATAAGCAAACATGTTTCCTATCCATGCTATATCATCTTCCTGTATTCTTTGTTTCTAATAAGCTAACTATAACGAGTTAATAGTCAACATTAATTATTAATACAACTAGTTAGTGTTCAAAACTTATTTTGTGGTTAAGTTAAATTTAAGTAAAAATAGGGTCCATTTTTGCTATGTTTGTTCTAACTTTACCCAGATTGTTAACATACACGAATACTTTAAATTGCTGATTTATTGCAGACTGGTTACTTTGTTAGTGAGTGTTTTGGATCCATAACGAGGTTGTAAACAACCATAAAGTCCTTATGGCAAAACCTACAAATTCAGTACAAGTTTTCAAGTTTCAAAAGAAATAATAGCATCTTAGATTCCTTTCAAATGATTGTGTTATGATCTGCCATAGAGAATAACAATACATGCTGTTTAAATATTATGGCTAACTCTTGAATATTATTTCCCATATGCACAATTAACACTACAACAGTATTAGACCAAAATATGCTTAAAACTTAGTGCATTTGGAAACGTTTGAGAACATAAATAAGTCATCCCAAGCTTTAAGAACACAGAACTGTACAACACATAGAGACAGTATTTCCTATATTTATTTAAAAAAAAGATTGCACTATGCAATAATCGTCAAGTAGAAAAATAGTTAACATGATAAATGTTTTTCTAGTTATCAATTACTGCATGGTGGGATTTGTGCGTGTGTTGATAAATGTGGGAAATTCTATATATGGTCATTTTGCTCAGATTCACATTCGTGGGGCTGTAGCTACAAGTTTGTTCTCAACACTCATGTTGGGTACTTGGGTCCCTTACATTGGTGTTTCCTTTCTGCTTAATAGATGGGGACCACAGTTAGAGCAAGCTACTTACAAGAATCGCCAACGACTCTATCTCTCAGAACAGGTATTATTATGTTTTCACCTTAATGTATGTATTATGTATGAAAGATTTGCTGTAATTCCCTAGTAATGTTTGAACAAAAGAAAAATTACACTTGTAAAACCTTGGGCATGTGACCATCTGTCTTGGTGTTGTTTTTGTGGATAACGCAAAAACTGAGGTTCTCTTGCCTGAAATTCATGCTGAAATTTCAGTATGAAAGTTTTGTCTTATTTTTATTTTTTGTTAAGTTCGGATAAAAAATATTAATGTTTACTATTTCTTTTTGTATTGCCTTTTCATCCTTCTGACATCTTTTTCATACAGACTGATGGTAGTGTTCCAAACACACTTGTGATAGCAAATTGTGAAATTGTTAAACCTAGGGTAGCAGCAGCAGAACACATATCACAGGTGAGTCCAAAACCGATTTGATAATTTTTGTTACTAGTCCCACTTTTTACTCATAGGAATACATGTTCTTCCCCTTATATAAGATTATGATATATTTGAATAACACTTGCTGTTTTTGTAGTTCAATGAAGAAGCACGGTCACCGTATGTAAAGAAGTTTAAAACCTTTATACATCCTGGAGAGGTATACATGATTTTACAACTGTGGTTAATTTTATAGTCTTTGACTCTTTTCATATAATGCATCTCTAAAAGAAAATGATTCGATTTTCTGATTTAAAAATCGTTTCAAACGCAAGTAAAAGTTACGCATGATTTCTGAAAGAAACATGTTAAGCTGTTATACTACGAGCACAAACTAAATGATTTGTAGCCATCTTCTTTCTCATTATGAACATAACGGGCCTTTAAATTAATAATTCAGTTGCATGTTTTTTTAAACGATTTTTGCATGTTATATTATTTTTATGCTTCTTTGGTTTTGCTTATGTATGTGCAGGTAAATCGCATCAGGGAGCTTCCTCAGAACAACAATATAATAGCTACACACACGGACAGTCCTGATGTATGCACTCGCTTTACACACTTTCTTTTAGTTTATTTTTTTATTTTTTACGGAGAGATCATTTTAATACAATTTTGTTTTTTTATAATTTAGGTCTTAATATGGGATGTTGAAGCTCAACCTAATCGCCATGCTGTCTTGGGAGCTGTAGTCTCTCGTCCTGATTTGGTGGGTCATTTGTAGTGACCATGGTTCCAACTTCTGAGTATGTGTGTGTATGTATAGGTGGTTCATTTGAGAAGTAACATTATTGCGAGACCCAATCTCAACCATTCATTTCTTTTTTGAACATATGGATATACTTTTAAATGAAAGGGTAAAATGGGTGGTTGTTTTTAAATTGATTTCTCCCCTCCACTCGAGACCACCGCCATCGATGACTACACCATTGCCTCCATGGATAGCGCCGCCACAACCTGCAACCATACGACTGCCGCCATCAACGATGACCGTTGTGCACAAATTGATGTTCGTACCGTTGGGTTGCACACTTGCACTTAATATAAGTATTGTTGGTTGCACATGTATCTTTTCCACTTTTTGTATTGTTGGGTTGTATATGTGCAGCCTTTCGGTCAAAAAGAAATCAGAATTATGTATAAGAAAAAAATATAACAGGAGTATCATATTAAAGAGAAAAAAATTTGGTTTTTCGAAATTATTTGTGTAATTTAGAACCATTGTATATTGTAGATATATTTAGCTATAAAAACACAGGAGTAAACATACATTGACCAAAATACCAATCTACAATTAAGAAATAACCCCTTTGACTATTGTTATATACTTATATTCAAAAATCCCATGATCATTTTTAGCTATTGATATTTCAAATCAACGGTAGAGATGGACACTTGTAATAAAATAGGTACTTAAATAAACATCCCTATATATATGTATGTATATAGGGGAGAGTTCCAGCAAGAACTAAATATTTGATAAAAACTGCAAGAACTATTCCTGTCATTTCCTGATCACTCATTTCAAATGCAGAACTGGAATTTGGATGCAATGCATTTGACTTAGATGCATATGCATCCAAATTTCACATGTGCATTTGAATGGTTTTTAGAGTTCTTACTAATTATTTAGTTCTTATTTGGTCCTGATTACACACACACACGCACACACACACATATATATAAATTAAGGGCTGGAAAGGCTCGATACGAAGTCGAGTCCTTTTAAGCTCGGCTCGTTATATGTTTTAAGCTCAAATTCTATAAAAACTTGATATGTTTGCAGCCTCAACCACATGTCATTCTCTTCATATTCTCCTTTCTTGAGTACAAGTATATGAAATTGTTATTATTCATGGTTTTAAAGGTGTATCAATTATTTTTTGATGTTTTGGTATATCCTAAGCAGAGAGTTAATACCTTTTTATATCTATCACCTTGCAGATCCTGACAGGGCATCAAGAAAATGCGGAATTTGCTCTTGCCATGTGCCGTAGTGAACCCCTTGTACTCTCTGGAGGTGATTTTTTTGTTTTTGTTTAGCGAAGGTGATTCATTAGATTGCATTTTCTTGCTCTACTTTGCAAAACATGGCTATACTTTTTCATTTTATTATATTGTTTTTTAATTTATTCTTTCAGCTGAATATAGGGTTTTCTCATGATGCCTTTATTCACTTACTATGATGTCCTGTAAGTTTGAGTATTTGTTAATTCAATAAAATTTTTTGGCTTCAGCTTACAAATGGGTACTGCTAGCTTTAGAGAACAAACTTATTTCATATTGTAGTTTGTACTATATCCTATTGGAATCTATTTTGCTTGATATATATTTGCTATATGCCATGAAGTGAATTTACGTAGGTGCTAAGTTTGATTAGATTGGTGGAATTTTATTCAGATGAAAATTTTGTTGCTTCTGCCATTGTATTTTTGTAAGTAGAGTTTTTGTGTTTGTTTATTTAAACAGCTTATCTGCTTATTTCGCGTTATTTAACATCAGACAGACGCTTTTGATTGTTTGGATGAAGAAAAGCACTTATGCTCATCTGCTTATTTTATGGTGAAATAAGTTGTTCACATTAAGGAGTTTGAGATTGCTTATTTTAAGCTGATTATTTGTAAATTCGAAGTTGCAAGTTTACCCTTAAAGTGAAATAAGCTGTTTTCAACAAACTGATTATCTGCTTTTGCTAAATTTTAAGTTGTTTAAGTAAACAATCCTAAACTGTAAACACCCATTAAGTTATCAATTCTTAATCCAAATAGTTGTTTTATATCTTTTATTAATCAATTTCTGTGTTGTTTGTTGTTTTGGCAGGCAAGGACAAATCAGTTGTCTTTTGGAGTATTCATGATCATATTTCTACATTGGCAACACGGCATAGCAATGATAAGCTTACTGAGAGTCCTGTTATCCAAGCTAGAGGCGTTTTTCAAGGGCACGACGATACTGTTGAAGATGTACAATTTTGTCCTTCTAGGTTGATTTCTTGCATTCTCTTTATGTTGTGAAACATATTGTCTTGTGGTAAATAGCTGTAATTTGATCTAATTAGCTAATTGGATGCTTTTTTACTGTTGTTGACTTTGGTGAAGTGCACAAGAATTCTGTAGTGTCGGTGATGATTCTTGTCTTATTCTATGGGATGCAAGAACAGGTTCTTCTCCAGCTGTGAAGGTAATTTTCTAATCTGCTTTAATTTACTAAAGGTGGAAATATTAATGCATTTATTTATGAATGGATTGATTCGGGTTATATATATTTTTTCTCTAATTGGTAAAGAAACGGGTCACACGGGTCAAGAGTTGGTCAAAGTTTTTTTTCTTTTTTGGGAACCAGTTGTTTTCAACTTTTGGTTGACTGAATGCTTGGGGGTCATTCACCACCACACAAACTTGAAATGGGTAAAGCTCTCCTAAAGTGTAAATTGCATAAAACCTCCTAAATTGTTTTATTAAAAAAGTGATATGCTTTTTTTTAGCGTAATTTCGTAATTATGTTTCTAACACTCATTATTTGTAGAAAAGTAAAATATTTTGACAAGTGTTTAGGATCTAGCCGATCCAGTCGATAACAAAAGCTATATTTTTTTACCCGTGACCCAACTGGACCATTTTGCCACATCTATCCAATAAGTGTGGTGGTTATTTTATGGGTTGGATGGTTAGTTTAATATTCATGACTTCATTTATTTATTTGTTTGTTTATTTATTTTTTGTTAATTGTAATTATTAATATTAATGGAGCTTTTACATGGTCTAGTTTATAATCAATAGATTAAGTCTTCATCTCATTCTCAATCATTGAGACTTCTTGCACAAATAAGATATGTCCATGTGTGCATTTAAGTTGCCTGAAAATTACTTTTGTAGTTGTGTTTGCTTGTGTTTTGCTTTAACACTATTTTCTATGGTTCTTTTGCAGGTTGAGAAAGCACACAATGCTGATCTTCATTGTGTTGATTGGAATCCGATCGATGAAAATCTCATATTGACGGGGTAAGAAACACACCTATATGATGTTTTTTACATATGATATGCTCATTTGGAGTTTCTACTTCTCAATCAAAGATACTTCAATCGAGCTATCTTTTTGGTTTATAATTGAGATTTTTAGTGTCAATTTCATTGCTCTTTCATAAAGTTTTGCTTTATTTGCTCTTCCGCTGTAGTTAAATTATAAATAACCCATAGTCTAAATGTAAACCATTAGGGAGGTGTTATACTCGACCAAAATTGATTTGCACACAAGATTTTTTTGCTTTAGACAATTTTGCTTCACTTTTTTTTCTACTTTCTTATTCTGTGAGGGTAAAGTTGTCAAATCAATATATTGGCTATCTACACTTATATTTGGTTTTGGACAAATCACCTCCCAAACCATAAAGCTTGAGTATATGTAAATAATAAAGGAGTTATGCGGTAAATGGTAAATAAAGTGGTCACTCCATTTTCTCTTTAGGTCTGCTGATAATACTATTCGCTTGTTTGATCGTCGAAATCTCATCAATAATGGAGTTGGATCACCCATCCACATATTTGAGAATCATAGTGCTGCTGTTCTTTGTGTACAGGTACAAGTTATTATTAGCGGTATCAATGGCTGTTTCTTAGAGGTGACAAAATATTTTTTTTGGGGGAGAGCGTAGTGGGTCAAAATGGGTCAGGTTGTGTTGGCCAGAAACACTTTTGTCCAAATTTTTTTAAATAAATATTAGCGTGTTCTATAATTCATCTAAATAGGAGTAAATTACAAATGTTATTCATGTGGCTAGGCCAAAATTGTGGATTTCATCCCTGAATCACAACTTTTACGAGTTCACTCTCTTTTGATTCAATTTTTTTTGCACGGTTGGTCCCTTCTCCCCATAAAATAACGTTGTCCTTATTAAATTCTTTTTTAATTTTACTTCATTTTAAAATGTCCACCAATTTCTCCATCTCACCACCACCACCATCAAACATCTCAAATCAAGTTCGTATTTACAAATCGGGTCACTTAAAAATACCTTAAACTCAAACACCTTCGAACTAGATTTGAGATTCCAGATCTAGAGACTTTAGAGATTTAGAGAGGGAGGGAGGGGGGGGGGGAGTGTGATCTGGGATGTGAGACGAGGTGGTGTTGGCAATAGGTGGCATTAGTCATCTAAGGTTATGGTGACTTGTGACACTCATCCATGGTGGACTGGTGGTGGCTACTGAGATTTTGAGCTAGATTGAGAGAGATTTGTTCTAGAGAGAGAGACGAGATTTAGAGTGAAGATCTTGGAGAGAGATCTCACATCATGTTTCTAATTTTTTTAAACAAATTTAAATATTATTTAATCTTAAATCATTTAAATATTAAAAAAAGAATCCTTTAATTGAATAAGGGTATTTTGGTCTTTATATGTGGATGAGGAACCAATGATGCATAAAAGATCAGGTCAAGAGGGACTAAACTGGAAAAACTGCAACCTTTGTACCAACTTGTAATTTAGACCAAACCACATGAACTGATGAACCAAATTTGTAATTTACTCTTTTTATTATGTTTATTAAAAAAGAGTTTTTCCCGGTTAGGGCTCCTCCCTAGGGCGCTGTGCCTTTGGCTCAGATGTACGCAGTCTAACCGGTTTATCCATGGCCGTTTTTCCTGGTTACTTTTTCAGTTATAATCTTATTTTTTCCCCTAATAAATTTGGAGGTGTTATACATTAAGAATATACTTTGGGACATCTTTTCTGATTTTATTTGTTTGACCCTTTAGAGATAAAACATAATGTGAATAGTGAATCGACCAATTAATAAGTAAACGGGCCAAAATTGAAATTTGTACTTGTACCTTTTATGTCATCTTTGTTAAATGCGTTTACAAAGTTGTATGTCCATTTCAGTGGTCTCCAGACAAATCATCCGTCTTTGGCAGTTCAGCGGAGGATGGAGTCTTGAACATTTGGGATCATAATAAGGTTTGAAGCTTATCTTCATTGTGCATTTCTTTTTATTTGCTGCTTTTGCTTGTTATATTTAATAATTTTGATATTGAGCAGATCGGTGAGTTATCAGGTCCAGCTTCAAAAACTGCACAAGGGTTATTGTTCCGCCATTCTGGGCACAGGTACAAAGTTTACCATCATCATTAAATCAATTCTATGTTGTGCAATGTAACATGTATTCGTGAATATATTTATTAGTTTTTTGGTTTAGGTTGCAATCGCTACCCTTAACCAACTCAACTATATGCCCGGAGACAATACATTTAGGGTTTAGGTGGGATTTTCACCACCACTAAACTCCATCAACAGCCAAAGACGGCGGACGATGAACGACGGCGACGGCGGAAGACGAACGAACGACGGCGGATGACGGTGAACGACGAACGAACAGACGACGGTGAACGACGGCGGATGACCAACGACGGAGACAACGGACGAACAACGGCGGATGACGAACGACGGCGGACGACGGTGAACGACGAACGAACAGACGACGGTGAACGACGGCGGATGACCAACGACGGAGACAACGGA
>JAUEJL010104879.1:0-12949 GCA_032274825.1 Drosophyllum lusitanicum | reverse complement strand
TACTTTTATGTTTTGGTAAACGCTTCCGCAGTGTATTTAAAAGTGAAAATTTTATGGGTGAAAATACGGTGTTACACCGGCGGATCAATGTAGCAACATTGGCGCCATCCGTGGGACAGAAACGACAAGCTAACGTGTCCATTGCGCCTGCGGGTTATATGTATTAAACCATACTGTTACATGACACGATGCTTGCTAACAAATATGCATGATCCACCATGAATATGCATGATATATGTCTTCTGCTCAACTTAACATTTTAAGTCACAAAGGATAAACGCCCTCCTATCTCTATGAATTAGGTCCACTAAAAAAGTGAAAATAGTAGGAAGAAGCATGTATCTCTTGTTTAACATTAAAATGGGTTACTGGAAGTGCACACATATAGTTAAATATGAGAAAACGTACTCTTAAAAGGTACACATTATGATACACAATGTATAACTAATAAATTATACTCTTTGTTGTACTGAGATCTGCCATGCAACCTGTTTTCCTGCTTTGCGTGTACAGTGAGTCTCACAACCTAGTTATAAAAGGGAAAGCTGAAAACAAAAGGCTAGCTGATATAGATATAGCTTTACAGCAAGGAAATTACCATATAGAATAAAAACTTAAATCAATGACATTTCCTAAAAAAAAAAGTTAAATGAGTGATTCCTTTTTTCAAAATTGTTATCTGAAAAATTAGAAATTATTTTTCTGTGTATTATCATATCAGTTTTAAAATGCTAAATATAGTTTATAACATTTTTATTAATATTCTTACGTATTTTTATATATATATATATACTAGCATGTTACCCGCGCAATGCGGCGACGATAGCCAATTCATACTCGATAATATGTCCGTTTTCGATAACGTAGGGTATGATATACATGCACTATGATGACATTGAATAATTTTTATTAAACATGTCCATTTCTTTCCCTATTTTCTATTTTATTTATTTCCTTATTATCTATCACTCTTTCGTTAATTTCTAAATTATCTTTTGAAAAACAATAAAATAAGAAAAAAAACTCTACTTATAAAATAAGATGATAAAAACATATCAATGACTTTGATAATTATGCTGATTTAAATGTGAAATTGTGTATGTATGAGATAATGTATTGGTGGTTGGTTGGTATGTTTTAAAAAATGTAAAGATATTTAAAGACTATATTGGTAATTTTCTATTACTTAAATTTTAAGATTTCAAGTAAAGTAATGTTAAATATATTATAAATTAAACTTTTTATTTTACTTATACGAGTGTTTATAAATTCGGGTTACATTTATCAAGTTTATGAGTTTTAGTTATATGAAATTTCTAATACTTCAATTAAACTATTTGTTATATGATAGAATATTTAAAATAATATTTTTATGAAGATTTTTTATTTAATTTCTAATTTGTTTAATATCTTATAGGTTAAAATTTAATTTACATTGACTTGACATTTTTAAACATTGTTTTTTATAGAAAGTTTAGTTATTAAAAAGGTATTCAATGGTTTCTTTTTAGGTTTAAATAATGGGTAAGTTAGTAATTTTAAATTTCTTAAAATTTAAAAGATTAAGACATTTAGGGGAAAGAGTGTTAAATGTTGTATATATTAGTATAGATATTAAAAAATTTATTGTTGAAAAAAATTTCTTAAATGAAAATCCAATTAACCAATCAAAACCTTCCATTTTCTCAATTTTGGCCAAAATTTTTAATTTTGACTTGCACAATTAGAATAATCCATTTATAAAAGTATATAGAACCAAGTATGAGAGAGCTATATGAAAATATATAAGGGTGCTTGTATAATTATATATTTATATATGTTTATAGTACTTTTCTTTTATAACTTTTAATGTATAGTAATTGGTATAAATATAATTTATATATTTATAATCGTCTCATTTAATCTATTCTTTCATGTAAATTTTACTGTAATGATACAAAATTTAAAAAAAATATTTTTAAATTTTTTATTAGTAAAAAAGCATATTTCATAACCATTGAAAATAGTGAGTTATTATATTTGATTTTGTGTAAATCGAAATATAATGACACTTAATCTTTTCTAAATGAGAAAAGAAAATATATTTTTTCTTAATTATTTTCTTTATAAACGCTAAACCAATGAACATATTTATAGTTAATTTTTATATATGTTATAAATCAATAAATCAGTAATTCTTTTTTATGAGATATTTTTGATTTAGCGTATATGAGAATATATATTTACAACAAAGTAGTGATGTATAATACCTTTTTATAGATAGTTTATGTTTGTAAATACCTAAATCAGTTATATTTTTCATTAACATCATCATACAATATTCAACTCTCGGTCTGTTTTTTCTCTGCTAATGCTTCCGTAACAAAATATTGATTAAATTGTGATAGTATTAATAAACACACTATTTACAAATGTTTCGTAAAAAAATATTGATTAAATTGTGATAGTATTAATAAACACACTATTTGCAAATGATTAACCGGTCAGAGCTTTGCATGTAAAAAAAAGGTTACGAGAATGACATTCGAATTTTGAGACAATATTATTATGAGCTAATGAGGTGATTTATGTATTCTTCATAATTTGTAATTTGGTTTTTATGTAATAACAATGAGAAAGTATATATGGTTAAATTATATTTTAAAATACCTTAAGATTTTGAAATTAAGAAGCCTTAATTACTTTTATTTATATGTATGCTATCATTTTTAATATACTACATTTTTGTAAGTATACTTTGATAAAAGTTATTATGACTAACCATGTATGACATGAGCATCTAATAAATAAAGAGGTTGAGCACATAAATGATTATATGATATCAACAAACATCTTTTCGGTTGAAATTATTTATAAGAGAGAATAATTTTGTTTCAACAAATGAAGAGGTTGAACACATAAATGATTACATGATATTAATATTAAACATTATAGAAACATCATATTTCGGTCCAGATAATATATGTTAAGTTGAAATTTCATATCATTTTTAAGAATCATATATTGTATACACCGAATATATTTAATTTTGTGAAGGTTTCATCTTTGTGACGATGACAATAACCTAACAAATAAAACTATCAATGTAGTATACAAAGGTACTACTGAAAATATGAAAGCCCGTCTTAATTTAATCTTCGAACATTCGATAAATATATTGTTTTATAGTTATTTTTCCTATGGATATGATTCTATTTGTTTAAATTGTTTTATATATTTTATTTATGTTTTATTATATGTTAAATATTTTAGGTTTTTTAAAGCTTACCTTGTGCGTGCACGGGTCATTCAACTTGTTTATTATCAAATCTGAACCATTTTAATTTTGTTAAAAACTAGAATTCAATTTTGACTTTTTTTTATAAAAAATTAGATTCAATTTTCACTTTATATATATCGTTTTTGAACTTTAAAATATCGTATTTGATCACCTAATATAAAAATAGTATATTTATCTTTTATAACGTTTCAAATAATCATATTTAAGTACATTCTTAGCTTTGTTGTTTTATAATATTTTGTAATCATTTTATATATTCTTTTCGGTTATAACCAATAAATACTAGACGTTATTGCACCTGATTATAATAGTAAAAATCAGTAACTTGTACAATAATATGTCTTCAATCATATCATGATACCATATCTCTGTCGTCATGTTTGTCCTTCTCTTTGCATTGACACTTCCACCACATAGAAATCTAATATAGATATTTAATAAGTGATAGTTATTCAAACGGGTGTTTAGAATCTTATCTTATAACCTATTTAAAAGAAAAGGAAGATAACATCATCCTTTTCAAAAAAACCATGTTTTTAAAAGTGATGACGTCATGCTTCAAAAAATAAGCCGCGGGTAATTCTTCTGGGCGTAACCCCGTTAACAAACAAAACCTGGGCTTTCGGCTTCGATTAGGGTTTACGGAAGCCGCCTTCGACAACCTAGATGACAAACACCTACGGAACAAGGAACCCTTCGACAACGGGCGACAAACACCTTCTTCGACAACCGCACAACAACCTTCTATTAGGGTTTACGGAACAAGGGGTTTACGAAACAAGGAACCCTTCGACAACCGACAAACGTGGCTTCTATCATCGACAAACACAGCAACCTGTTGTTCCTTTTCCCTGTTCCGGCAAAGGGGTTTACAGTAACCTATTGTTCATTTTCCCTGTTCCGGCGCCCTGTTCTGGTGTTTCGACGACCGGGGCTTCCATCTTCGAGAAATATACCATCCAACAAACCGTGTTCCCTACTCCGGCGATTCCCTCTTTGACTTTGAACCAAATTAACTCTAGGTAAGTTTATATAGCTTAGTTGTTGATATCTTTTATGTCAAATGATCAAACTTATGTGATCTAAATAAGGTCCACGTGAGATAATAACTGATGATTTAAAAATTGTTTAAATTGTTAAAATATGAATTGTAGTATACTTAGATTTGACTTAGTACTGATTGTAGTATACTCAATGATCTAAATAAAGAGGGTTAGTTTTCTGATCTTGGCATATATCAATTCAGGATGCTAAAATTGGTGTTGCCAATGATATTGCAAGAGAATTTACTGCCTAAATTTAGATCATGCTGACTTAAGAAACACATTACTCTGAATATTAAACAAATTGTGATTTAATATCTGTATATGATGTGGAATCTGAATTGTCAAGATCCCACCCAGACTTTAATCTTTTGTTGCAGGAATTTATTCATCTATTTTATTACCTTTGTTTACATAATTGTAACAAGGTTGGTAAGTCTAGGTTTTTGTTGTGTGTTTTCAAATTCTGGAGATTTGTTTTAACTGGTTGATTTCAAGTAACACAAATTATCACTTGGACAGTTTTAATTGATATGAACAGTATCAGTGATCCAACAATGGTTGTGAAAGTAGATTTGATTTTTCAGAATAACTCACACAGGTAATATCTGTTTTTTTCTTCTTGTTTGCTACTTTTTAAAACAACAATTTCATAAAATTATTGAGTACAGATTTTACCGTTTACTTTATTTGACTAATAATGTTTTGTTAGATAGATTAATAAAACTTTTCGTTCAAGAGCCACCAAGTAGAAGGAGAGGTGAAACAGGGTGGTTCATCAATGACAGGATGTAGTTTTTGAGAGCTTTGGATAAAGATGTTAGAAAATGGATGGATCATGTTAGGAACTTTCCAAAAGTTATAATTAGACCTATATTTTAAACAGACACTTGAGTTCTGCTTTCATGTATTTAGGTGGTGCATTTTTATAAAATACCTTCTTTTATATTAAACAATTACCAGTGAACTAACTTCTCATTTTCAGCTGTATGATTTGCTGCCAATGCTCTTGAGGTACTTACAACTTCGTGTTCTTAAATTAGGCTTTAAGCCACGGTATACTTTTTCCTTTCAAGAAAACATGACTAAATTTCCTTAATTTGACAAGCTCATAAACTAAAAATATTTATTTTGTTAACTTGTTTAAACATCTAATAAACTTATTAACTGAAATATAAGCTAATCCAAACACTCGATTACTTTGTTGCAAGGTCCACCACTTTTGAGCAAACCAAAAGTTCTTGCAAAAATATCCCCTTGTGAAATACCAACATTTGACGGGACTCGGGAGATGAAAATTGTGTACCCAAACCTCCTCGGAAAAAACGATATTCAAATAATTCGAAAAGCATCTGATTATTGCGACAGGATCAATATGCCAAGCTCATCATGCACCCTGTACTCATCTATAAGAAATCATATCTTTAATGGCACGCCAAAAGAAGCCCTTTTAGTATTCACCCAAAAGTGTTGTAACCCAGTTCATATGTTGGGTATACTTCCTTTGGTTTTAAAAGCTTGTGCTTCTCTTTCCATGATTAATAACGGAAGGGCCTTGCATTCTGAATCAATCAAAGCTGGAGTGCTATCTGATGTAGTAGTGGGAACATCAATAGTAAATATGTATGGTAAATGTTGTGATGTCATGAATGCCCGCAAAGTGTTTGATGAAATGTCAGTGAAGAATGTTGTTACATGGAATGCCATGATAACTGCATATATGAGAAACGGGGAAACAGAATCATCTTTATGCTTATTTGAAAAGATGTCTGATCGGACTGCTGTTACATGGATTGAAATGATTGCAGGGTATGCTAAAACAGGGGATACAAAGATGGCTAGGTGTATTTTTGATCAGGTTCCTTTGAATTTGAAAAATGTTGTTACTTGGACTGTTATGGTTGATGGGTATGCAAATAATGGGCAGATGGAGGCTGCTGAAGATGTGTTTGAGTCTATGCCAGAAAGGAACTTTTATGTTTGGTCATCAATGATTTCAGGGTATTTCAAGAAAGGTGATGTGGAGAAGGGCAAAGCAATCTTTGATAGGATTAAGGTGAGAAACTTGGTGAATTGGAACTCGTTAATTTCTGGGTATTGTCAAAATGGTCTTTGCGATGAAGCTCTTGATGCATTTGTTAAAATGCAAGCAGATGGGTTTGAACCAGATGAAGTCTCATTTGCAAGTGCTTTATCAGCTTGTGCTCAATTGGGTTCACTAGAAACAGGTAAAGAACTTCACTACATGATTATTCAAAGAAAAATCAAACTTAATCAGTTCATTCTAAATGGTTTAGTTGACATGTATGCAAAATGTGGTGATTTAACAAATGCAAGATTTATATTTGATGGTATGTTAGAAATCGAAAAGAACGATGCTTGTTGGAATGCTATGATTTCTGGCTTTTCCATCCATGGCCGCTGTAGTGAAGCTCTAGAGTTCTTTAATAGTATGGAGAGATCTAGTGTGAATCCTAATGAAATCACCTTTCTCTCGGTTTTATCTGCTTGTGCACATGCAGGGTGTGTTCAGGACGGATTAGAGATCTTCTCTAAAATGGAGAAATACAGTTTATCGCCAAATGTCAAGCATTATGGTTGTTTAGTTGACCTTTTAGGAAGGGCAGGGAGATTGGAAGATGCATATCGAATAGTGAGTGAGATGCCAATGAGGCCAAATGACATGGTTTGGGGAGCTTTACTTGGTGCTTGTCGAGTTCACTCCGACTTAGATATGGCAGACCGAGTTCTTGAGAGAATCCAATTGCAAGATTCTTTTGATGGTTCTTGTTACGTGCTTATGTCTGGTATATATGCCGCTTCGAAAAGATGGGAAAAGGCTGAAAGTGTAAGGAGTTTTATGTCTCGTAAAAGGGTTCCAAAAATAGTCGGGCATAGTTCAGTCGCCCTTTAAACACATGACTAGTATTATACACGTGCAATGTTTGGTATTATTGTCAATAAAAAGTATATTTATATTTATAGAGACTTTGTTAGATGGCATAGCTTTCAAAAATTCATATAATAATTTATTAGCAGTTCCGCGAAAATGAGATTATAAGAAATGACAACTTGCAAATAGGAAAAATATTATCTCGGAAAAGATAAAACAAATAACTATAAATATAACAACCAACAATCTATTAAAAACAAAATGGTTTAATTTTCAAAGTTTTATTTGGTGGTTAAGAAACCACTTTACCTCCTATTACAAGCAAGTAAAAGATAAAACCATAACGGAACAAAAGCTTAAGTGACAAAATCAAAGGCTTACTTTTTTAAAATGTATTAAACTATACGCATATACGCAGACTATTTCTTTTCCTTCTTTTTACTTCCTTAATATTATTTAATATTTAATAAATTATAAAAATGGAATACATTAATAAGTGTATAATATTATTTATTTGGACAAGGGACTAGAATTAAAGCAAACATTTGTAAGTAGTTTCTACAAAGAATGAAATCAAAAGAAGGAAACATCGATTAAGAACTATGGTTTCAATAGAATCAATAGTTCATTACAATTTATAAACTTCAAAAAGAAATGATGCATGAAACACTCATCAGATGGATTAGATTTTGAAACCATTTACAAACGTGCATAAGTTGTTTCGAATTTGTTTACTAGTAAATGTTGAGGTTGGCAACACGTAAGTTATATTTACGGTGTTTGTTCGCATGTGAATACAAACAGAGTCTATTAACACCTAAACATAATTCACATACAAAAGATTACCATTTCACATGTGAAATTCTGCTTTTTTACACATGAAAACATATATCAAAGAAGCATTGAAAGTAACCATTTAAATTAGCGTTTTATGTTTCTACAAGTAAACTTATCAAAATAAAAATAATATTACTATTACTATTATTAATATTTAGGTAAGCTTTTAAACATTATTTATTCAACCCGATAAAAATAAAAACTAACCAAATATGAGATCATAAGATTACAATTGTTGCTTAGGTTAGGTTGATCTCTCAGCATTTTTTACTCCAGTTTTTAATAGAAACTATAAATAATTACACTACAAGAATACACCTAATTAGCGATGGATTAGAGACGCCGAATTTTTTGACGCTATTACAACGATCTAGCCTCAAATCAGTTACATATTTCAATATTTATAAATTCAATTGCAAATCCGTAGAAAATTAGCCACATTACAATCCCTCACTAATTTTATGTGACAAATCTATCACTAAACTTTTCATCCGTCGCTAAAATTTTTGTTGCAAATCTGTTGCTAAAGTTTCTATAACAAATCCTTTGCTAACTAATCCATAGCAAATTCGTTGCAATAGTTTACTTAGCAAATCCGTCATGAAAATTTTCGTAGCAAATTAGTTGCTAAAAAGGTCGTAGCAATTCCGTAAACTGAAGATTTTTGGTAATCAGAGAGATAAACTCTCTCTATATTTCTCTTTTTTTTTATTCCAGCCGATCAAGGGTATAAATACAAGAAAGAAGCAAGCTAGAAACTAGGAAAGTCAAACAAACAATCCAAGAAGAAAGGAAAGAACATAAAGAGAATAAAAACTCTATCTATGCTAAAAATACGATTGGCTAAATATCTCCAATATTCCTCCTCAAGTTGGAGCGTGTAAATCTTGCATGCCCAACTTGGCTAGTAAGCTTTGAAGATGTTGAGCTCCCAGCGGCTTGGTGAGAAGATCGGCTATTTGATGCTTCGTGTCAATATACGTTGGTTGAATTTCTTTTGATTCTACACGTTCACGAACAAAGTAACAATCCATTTCCACATGTTTTGTTCTCTCATGAAAAACCGGGTTGTTTGCAATGTGTTTGGCAGCCAGATTGTCACAGAATAGGTTAGTACCTTCCATGGGGCTTTCATCAAGTTCTGTGAGTAATGAACGAACCCACAACACTTCACTGACAGTGGTAGCCATAGCCCTATACTCCACCTCAACCGAGGAACGTGAAACAACCGACTGTTTCTTAGACTTCCACGAGATAGGTGCACCACCAAGGAGAAGTATATACCCGGTACGTGATCGCCTCGAGAAGGGGCACCCAAGCCAATCAGCATCACAATAGGAAACAAGACTTCGACCTCCTTCCCGTGGTAGTAAGATACCTTGACCTGGCGTGGTCTTTAAGTACCTCAGAACCCGAATGGTAGCATCCATATGGTTTTGTCGAGGATCAGAGACAAACTGGCTTAACACATTAACAGAATATGTGATATCGGGACGTGTAGCTTGTAAATAAAGCAATCTTCCAACCAAACGCCTGTACTGGTTGGCGTCAACCTTCTCCTCTTCTTCACCATTGTTTAGTTTGAGGCTTTGCTCCATGGGAAAATTACTTGGGCGACATCCTTGCAAACCACTATCTTCCATAATATCGAGAGTATACTTTCGCTGACTAAGAACCAGACCCTCCTTAGTACGAGCCACCTCTATGCCCAAGAAATACTTTAAGGTACCAAGGTCCTAACCTGTCATGAAGCTGGGATTTTGTGTACATCATCGACATAAATTAGAGCCGCCACGAAAGTTTCCTTTTTCTTATACACAAACAGCGAGTAATCCGCCTTGGATTGGATGAACCCGAGGTCTAACAAGGCACTTGTAAACTTATGGTACCAATTTCGCGAGGCTTGTTTGAGACCATATAACGACTTTTTGAGTCGGCAAACACGTGTGTCATCATCTTTTGAAAACCCTTGCAGAAGCTTCATATAGACTTCTTCATCGAGATCGCCATGTAAAAATGCATTGTTAACGTCAAGTTGGTGTATGATCTCATCCTTCTTTACTGCCAAGGTAAGGAGAGTTCGCATGGTCACCAGCTTAGCAACAGGTGCAAAAGTGTCGTGGTAATCTACACCTTCCATTTGAGTAAAACCCTTCGCCACGAGCCTAGCCTTATAACGCTCGATTTCACCATTGGGTTTATATTTAATTTTGTACACCCATTTGGAATCTATTGCCTTCTTGCCATCAGGTAGTTGTTCAAGGGACCACGTTCCATTTTCTTCAAGAGCTTTGATCTCACGTTTCATGGCGTCTCGCCATTTTTCATCTTGTGATGCCTTAAGAAAAGTTTTAGGCTCATCATGTGACGTGATGGCCGCAAGAAAAGCTTTGTGTTTGACAGAAGGGGGAACGTTAACTTCATAATCCTTGAAACGGGCTGGTTATGTCTTGGCCCGTTGAGACGTGCGGCCCAAAAGGGTTTCGTTATTGGGTTTCTGCAAGTGATCGATGTTGGACTCTTGATCATTGATGGGCTCATCAATTTGTGTTGGTTCACATAATAGACTACTAGGCCCATTGTTTTGTATTTGGGTGTCTACGCCATTGACAGGTTCTTGCTCAAAAACAGTACTTTCCTTGTTTTGCACGTTACTTTCATCACAAATCCCATCGTTTTTATGTGACTCATGTCCAAGGATTTGTTGGTATTGAGTCACAATCTCATTATCTCCCAAGTCAACATTTTCTTTATCACTTGAGAAAGGAAAATTGTTTTCTATGAATTTCTCATCCCTGCTAACAATAATTTTCCTTTTCTCTAAGTCATAGATTTTATAACCTTTTGTGCCAAAAGGGTATCCTAAAAATACCCCAGCCTTTCCCCTTGGAGCAAATTTATCTCCTTTTGTTTCACTGTTCCAGAAGTAAGCCAAACATCCCAGAACACGCATGTGATCATAAGAAGGATCCCTTCCAAACATGATCTCATAAGGTGTTTTATATTTGATCACTTTGGAAGGAAACTTGTTGATGATGTAGGCTGAGGTTAAAACACATTCCCCCCAAAACCTTATGGGCAATTTTCCTTCGAACCTTAAGGCACGAGCAACTTCTAAAAGGTGTCTGTGTTTTGTTTCCACAACTCCATTTTACTGTGGGGTGTGTGGACATGTTGTTTCAAGTTCAATGCCATGATCGGCATAGAAGTTTTTCATGCGATTTGAGGTGAACTCTCCTCCGTTGTCACATATAATCCGTTTAACATTCTTTTTAAATTGCGTTTGAACAAGATTACAAAAGGCAATCAAATAATCACTAGCCTCGTGTTTATGTTTGATTATGTAAACCCAAACGGCCCGACTATAGTCATCAACAATAGTAAGAAAGTAGCTACCATGCGTAAACGAGAAAGTTTTTAGCCACCCAAAATATCACAGTGAATCATATCAAAACAACCATTTGTCTTTATTGTGCTAGCTTGAAAAGGAAGTCTAGTCAATTTTGCCTTCAAACAGGAATCACAAAAAACTTCATCGGAATTATTACTAACAACCTTACAAAAGGAAATATGCGACAACTTGCCGTTCGATGGGTGACCAAGTCTCTTATGCCATTGGTTTGAGGTGGTAACTGCCAAAGCCTTGCAATCTTCTTGCATGCCCCTCATTCTATAAAGTCCGCCGATGCACTTACCCATTCCAATCAAGTCCCTCGTCCTCAAGCCCTGCATCACAAAGAAGTCCGGAAAGAAGGTGATAGCACATTGCAAATCTTTTGTTAGTCGACTAACAGACAAATGGTTACATTTAAAATTTGGTATGAGGAGAACCCCTTTGATTTTGATCCCCCCTTTAAAACCAAGTTCGTTGTTCCCTTTTACAGGGACAGTTTCACCATTGGAAATAATGACTGGCGTTCTTTGCTACCTGTGATAAGATTCTCAAGAGACTCCCGATCGTAGGTCATATATTCGGTAGCCCCTGAGTCAAGTATCCAGTCACATTCGTTGTTAAATTTACCTGCCATGTTTGCCCTTAGAATGTCGTTAGTCCTTTGTTCGCCTGTTTTGCCAAACATTTTGAGAAACATCTCATATTGTTCATCGCTTAGCTCTGGTATTTTGTTGGTGTTAACTTCGGCCAATCCTCACACCGTGGCGTTAGTAGAACTGAATCAATCTCATCCCATATGCTTCTTAATTTGGTAAAATACACTGAAACAGACGTACCTTCTTGACAAGTCTGCGTGACTGATTGCTTTAGTTCATATGCTCTTGGGGCACTTTCTTTCCCAAACCTATCATGCAGATCATTCCATATCTCGAGTGCTGTATTTGCGTATTTTACGCTACTTCGTATTTCTTTTTCCATAGCAGTGGTTAGCCATCCCTTAATCATGGTGTCACACCTCATCCAGTACATGTATTTGTCATCGGTTTTGTCGGGTTTGGTGAGGGAGCCATCGACAAAACCAACCTTGTTCTTGGCGAATAGAAAGTTG
Organism: Drosophyllum lusitanicum; assembly: GCA_032274825.1. NCBI lineage: Eukaryota > Viridiplantae > Streptophyta > Magnoliopsida > Caryophyllales > Drosophyllaceae > Drosophyllum > Drosophyllum lusitanicum. The sequence goes on along the minus strand of JAUEJL010104879.1, from coordinate 394 downwards.
GTCATCTCTTGGCTCCAATCATTGAAGTTGTTATCGGTAAGACATTCGTTTACCTGGAGTTGTTTCGGGTAATCGGAAGGATGCAGATAGTATGGAGAATTGGTGTCGATGGATTCTCCATTGATTTTGGAGCCTTCCAGATTGCCGCCGGCCATGATCTTAATTTTGTGGAATCTGCTCTGATACCATGAAGATTTTTGGTAATCAGAGAGATAAACTTTCTCTCTATATTTCTCTCTTTTTCATTCCAGCCGATCAAGGGTATAAATACAAGAAAGAAGCAAACTAGAAACTAGGAAAGTCAAACAAACAATGCTAGAAGAAAGGAAAGAACATAAAGAGAATAAAAACTCTATCTATGCTAAAAATACGATTGGCTAAATATCTCCAATAT
>JAUEJL010104868.1:0-12951 GCA_032274825.1 Drosophyllum lusitanicum | reverse complement strand
AACTCGATGATGGATTAGTTGAATTCATCAACTATCGGAAGTCGTAGTGGGCCTAGAGTCTGCTAGAAGGAGAGAGGTAATGAGAATGGGATGCAATCCATGTCGGTAATCCAAGTGTTGGACTTGGTTTATCCAACACCTTGGTGTGAACCAAAGGGGTGTACATGGGTCTTTGAGGATGAAGACTAGCATGCATAAAGTTGTGGGAAACATCAAATACCGACTAGTGGTAAAATGTACCGTTCTGATTGACCATGAGGATGGTGTCATCCGTGAGTGTACATCCACTCACCTCTTGATCTCAAACACAGCACTCAGATGTCTAATATCACTGAGTCTTTGTGTTTCATGAAAACACAACAACACTGAAATCAGTTTCTAATTCATAAATATATATACCCACATATATTTATATCTCATATGCTTATAAATAGCATATTAACTTCACATAAAAATATACACATAGAATACAACATCCAAGTACATCAAACAACGCTTCCTGCTGAAATAACATAGGTCACGCCGTGACCAACACTGCGTTGCGCCGCTACGTGCCTTCTAATTCGGAGTCATGCTTCCTTCGATTTGACAACTTCCTTCGAATACGAAGTCAAATGATCAAAAACTGGATCGTGCCGCGACCAACCTTGTGTCGCGCCGCAACGTGCCTTCGAGCAGATACTTCGAACAACAACTTCGAACGGATACTACGAACAACAACTTCGAATTCGAAATAGGACAGGGTCGCGCCGCGTGCTCGATAAAATCAGTTTTCCGACTTCTTCTTCTCCAACTTTCAGCCGTTTAAAACTCAATAATATCCATAACGAGTGACTGAAACTTACTAAAAACAATACCAAAACATGTATAAACTTCATATAACATGTCAACAGTCATCAAGAACACCTTTAAACCAATTAAAACATCAATTTCTACAAAACTCATTTGTCAAGCTAGCTTCAAAAGCTTCATATCATCACCAATGGAGTTCATCATGCTTATACTCATAAAACCCAGCAAAAAATATAGTAAAACTATCATATATCATGCTAGAAATACAATCTAACCTTAGTCTTGAATTAATCAAGTCAAATCTTCAAATCCAAAATTCAAGTTTGCTAGTTGCTAAAGCTTTCTTCAAATAGTAGTTAAACACACTTTTGCACACACACACAAGATATTTGCAATGAGGAGGTAACTCCTCTAATTCCATCCATATACATGTATACACACAAGCACTTAAAATTAAGCATGAGGTGTATTTTCCTCAATTTCCATACTTAATCTCATATTCATGCATACTTACACACATACATATTTAATTAATTCATGCAATTTTAATTAATTAATATAACCACATAGTCAAGATATTAAAACACACATAAACACAAACCGTTAACCCGCTAACTACTAGCCCGGGTTTACGGTTGTTACAAATCTCCCCTCCTTAAGAGGATTCCGTCCTCGGAATCCCATCCCGTTCAAAAAATTGAGGGTATCGATCTTTCATGTCTGTCTCGGTCTCCGAGGTTAAATCCGAACCCAAACTGTGCTTCCACTTGACCAATACCATAGGAATCTGCTTCTTACGAAGTTTGGTCACTTTACTATACAAAAGTTCCACGGGTTCTTCTACAAGTCTCTTCTTCAAATCTACTTTCAAGTCATGCATTGGGAGAATCTGACTCTCATCTTCTATGTTACACCTTCGCAGATAACACACATTAAACGTGTCGTGAATACCTGCCAACTCAAAAGGAAGATCCAACGCAACTGTCTGATCGTTCACTATCTGCCGTATGCGAAAAGGACCACTAAAGCGAGGAGCTAACTTCCCACGCTTGCCAAAACGTATAACACCTTTCCACGGAGAGACTTTCAAATAAACCAATTCACCCACCACAAACGATACCGGCCAACGACGCGGATCAGCATACATTCTCTGTCTATCTCTAGCGGTTTTCAATTTCTCTCGAGCTATAGCCACCTTATCTGCAGTTAACTGAACAATCTCTGGACCTGCAAATTGTTTCTCACCAGCCTCTAACCAACAAGTTGGAGTACAGCAAGGACGACCGCACAACATTTCATATGGAGGCATCCCAATACTTGAATGGTAAGAATTGTTATAAGCAAATTCAATCGGTGGTAGATGCGAATCCCAAGAACCACCATACTCAATTACACAAGCACGTAACATATCTTCAAGCGTTTGTATGGTTCGTTCAGTCTTACCATATGTCTGGGGATGGTAAGCGGTACTCAAGTTAAATCTCATCCCCAATTCTCTTTGTAAACTCCTCCAGAAGTTAGAAACGAATCTGGAGTCTTTGTCAGATACAATAGATAACGGAATGCCATGCCTCGAAACAATCACATCAATGTACAATTGAGCCAATATGCCCAGAGATGCTGTTTCACAAGTGGCAAGAAAATGGGTACTCTTCGTTAAACAATCCATAATTACCCCTATCATGTCGTGGTTCTTCTGAGTACGCTGAAGTTTTGTTACAAAATCCTTCGTAATGTGTTCCCACTTCCACTCACGGATCTCTAGTTGTTTTATTGATCCGTAAGGCCTCTGATGTTCAGCTTTCACTTGTGCATATACATGACATGATTCAACAAACAGCGCCACATCTGCTTTCATAGTTGGCCACCAGTATAGTACCTTCAAGTTGTTATACATTTTGGTACTTCCTGGGTGTACCGATAGTCTGGACTTGTGTGCTTCCGTTAAGATCAAGTTCCTCAGTTTTTCAAGCATAGGCACCCAAATACGAGACTTGAATGTCTTCAATCCACGAGAGTCGTCAGTTAACTCTCCTTTTCTCTTTTTCATCAATTCTTTCTTCAAATGTTCTTCCTTCAAAGCTTCTAGTTGAGCGGATTTCAGTCTATCCACTAATTCAGATACTATCTCCATTCACATAAATTAAATATAACCTCCAGCTCCTTTGCGACTCAAGGCATCTGCTACCACGTTTGCCTTCCGAGGGTGGTATCTTATTTCTCAATCATAATATTTGATTAACTCCAGCCATCGTCTTTGTCGCATATTCAATTCCTTCTGTGTAAACACATATTGTAGACTCTTATGATCGGTACAAATCACGCATCTAGTACTGTACACATAATGCCTCCACAATTTCAGCGCAAAAACAACAACTGCTAGTGTTAAATCATGAGTCGGATAATTCTTTTCTTGCTGTTTCAACTAGCGTGAAGCATAAGCAATTTCCCGATCTCTTTGCATTAAGACACAACCCAAACCAGAAAATGAAGCATCGCAATATGCAATAAAATCATCCGATCCACAACGGAAAGCAAGAATAGGGGCTTGGCATAATAATGGCATCAAAGTCTGAAAATCCACATTATATTCATCATTCCATTTAAACAGTACATCCTTGCGAGTTAACTTGGTCAACGGACCAACAATCTTGGAGAAATCTTTGATAAATCCGCGGTAGTATCCATCCAACCCAAGAAAACTCTTTATGTCTGAAGGTGATTTCGGAGCGTTCCAACTCATAACTGCCATAACTTTTAACTTTTGTAGGATCAACTTTCACTCCTTCATTGCAAATAACGTGCCCCAAAAATTGGACTTCCCTCAACCAGAATTCGCATTTCGAGAACTTGGCATATAATTGTTATTTCTTCAGAGTTTCCAAAACCTGTCTCAAATGCATCTCATGTTCTGACTCAGTTTTGGAATAGATAAGAATATTGTCAATGAAGATAATCACAAACTCATCCAGAAATGGTCGACATACTCTGTTCATTAAATCCATTAATACTGCAGACACATTAGTTAAGCCGAACGGCATAACTAAGAACTCATAATGACCATATCGTGTGCGAAAAGCTGTTTTGGATACATCATCATCAGATACACGCACTTGATGATAGCCAGATCTCAAGTCAATTTTAGAAAAGAACGAAGCACCCTGTAGCTGATCAAACAGATCATCGATTCTTGGTAACACATACTTATTCTTTATCGTCTTCTTATTCAACTCACGGTAGTCAATACACATACACAATGTACCGTCCTTTTTCTTTACAAACAAAACTGGCGCACCCCACGGAGATGAACTCGGACGGATAAAACCTTTATCCAACAAGTCTTGGATCTGTGTCATCATCTCTCTAATCTCTGAAGGTGCCAATCTATACGGAGACTTCGCCACCGGTCGAGAACCAGGAATTAAATCAATATTAAATTCTACCTCTCGAGCATGAGGCAATCCCGGCAATTCATCTGGAAACACATCCGGGTATTCCGATACCACCCGAATATCATTCACTTTCTGCTTCTCTTTCTTTCCATCGATAACATATGCCATGAAAGACTCACATCCCCTAGCTAAAGCCTTTCTAGCCTTCAAACAAGAAATTATGAGGAAGATAGACCCGGCTTTCTCACCTCGGGCCACAACGTGTGACCCATCAGCCAAAGGAAAAGAGATCAACTTCTTGTGACACTTAATGCTTGCCCGATTCAAACCCAACCAATCTATGCCAATTACAACATCAAAACCAGATAAAGTCATAACAAGAAAGTAGACAGGAAAGCATGTACCATCAATATCAATACTACCTCCAGCCATAGCAGTCGTGACCGGAACCATCATACCATCTGCTACTTCTACTTTTAAGGTCTCAGTAAACTTAGAAGCAGGCATATTCAATTTAGCATAAAATTCCACAGCGATAAATGAGCGATTCGCTCCGGAATCAAACAACACTCTAGCAGGAATAGAGTTTATCAGAAACATACGAGTGATAACATCATCGGTGGCGGTAGCATCATCTATCATCATTCTAAAGGCCCTACCCTCAGGCGTAGGAGGGTTCTTCCATTTCTGACCCACGACTGAAGACGATCCCCCAGCCATTCCAGCTCCCGCTCTGTGCCCTTCTTTCTGGCAGTTCCAACAAACACTTCTTGGAAAACAACAATTCTTGAACTTGTGGACAAATTGACCACATTTAACACATTGCAATGTATGAGGTGTACACTGCCCAGTATGGTAAGACTTACATTTACCGCATCAAGGCGCCCGTTTATTCGACCCACCTGAAGCAGGTCTCCGACTCTGGTCTCCCTGTTTCTGAGCACTCTGCCCTCACTGTCCTTGTTGGCCGTATTGTTTAAACCAGGATTTCTACTGAGAAATCCTACCTCTATTCATCTTGTATCTTGCCTTGATATCCCCTTCAGCCAACTTGGCCAAAGTGAAAGCCTGGGATAACATGCTAGCCCACCTGGTAGCACCATGATAATTAGGGAGCAAGGCTCCCACTAAATGTTGAATCTGTGATGCCTCATCAGGAACCCATTGCTTAACAAATCTCAATCTCTCGTTAAACTGTCGAATTAAATCATCAACCGACATATTCCCCGTCATCTGCAAATCCATGAATTCTTTCTTGATCCTAGCAATTTCAAACGTGTTGCAGTATTGTTCACAAAACTTTTCCTGGAAGTGCTCCCACATGATGTTATCTTACTGCTGCTTGGTGAAATGCCCTGTAAGAGATTCCACCAAACCATGACATCCCCTTTCAACATCCTTGTTGCAAATTTCACTCTTGATTTTTCTTCGCAGTTACAAGCATCCAATGCTTTTACCATCTCCCACAACCAGTTAAGGGTAATATTTGGATCAGAGCTTCCATGATACTCTGATGGTTTACAGTCAAGGAATTGTTTGTAAGTACATGGTTGCTTGAACCTAGGATAAGCAAAGGGAAAAGTTCCTTGTTATGTGAAGGGGTAGAAGAACGGCTGCTGCGTCACTTGTGTCACTGGAGGAAGAGAAACTATCACTGGCAGAGTCGTTGATTGAGTTGTAATGGCAGTAGGAATCTGAATTGGCTCAGTCTGTGTTTGCCTCTGCTGTTCCAAATTACGCACAGTATTTCGAAGCTCTAGTAATTCATTTTCCAACTTGTAGATATACTCGTTCTCATCATCTTCGTACTCGGGACCAGAAGTACCTGCCTGGTAAGTTGTATTCAAATTCTCAATTATTGGTGCTCCAGTTATTGCTTGGGTCACAGGAGGAAGAATGGGGGTATCTTTGTCAGCCATATCTGTAACAATCACATCATCTCACAACTTATTAGAATAAACTGTTAGTACATAAAATACTAACTACTACAAAGCATCTCCAATCACTCTAATTCCCCCAAAGGAGAGTTTGACCCAACACGAGCCAAGATTTGGGAATGCAACACTCTAACTGTGCTCACAACGCCAAACCAAGGCTTTGATACCAAACTGTAACACCGTAAAATCCTAAGCCATATTTTTTTTAAATTCGCTGCGGAAGCACATAACAAAGGATTTACATAAATCACAAACATTTACAACTGTTTACAAAATACAAACATCATATCATCTGTTGTGTTACAAAACATAGTATGGCTCGTTTCAAAACATATATCAGAGTGCTGGTCAATCTTTCATCTAACAAAATAACTTAGTTAAACAGTTGCAACCCCAACCTGCAAAAACAGTTCAACGGGAATTAGCACAAAGCTAAGTGAGAGGAAGCTAAATCACAACGGCCAACGGCAATAACCAACACAAAAGCATGCAATCACATAATCCAGAAGACCGGCGGTTGGGTGCAGAACCTACAACCATTGCCGGGCAAAGCAAAGGTTTACCGATAGCCCACCGCCTATTGGCACAGTTAGATCCCCTCCAATACAACGCATGAACGAGAGGGTCTACAATTGCTCAACCAACAACGATGAGGCCTAACCCAATTCTACGTATAGCTGACTTCTCAAAGCAACTCAATATCATCCAAAGAGTGCGTAGCGATCACAACATCATACAATCATATATACTATCAACAATCATCAGACTAAACAGTTTATCAATCACAATCGCATGCATCACATCAATCATATCAATCATAACCTTTACCATCCGTGAGTTACCATCCACTCACCTCTTGATCTCAGACGCAACACTCAGATATCTAATATCACTGAGTCTTTGTGTTTCCTGAAAACACAGCAACACCGAAATTAGTTTCCGATTCTTAAATATATATACCCACATATATTTATATCTCATATGCTTATGAATAACATAATAACTTCACATAACAATATACACATAGCATACAGCATCAAACTACAACAAACAAGCTTCGTGCTAAAAATCATGGGTTACGCCACGACCAACCATGCGTCACGCCGCGACAGGCCTTCGAATAGCTTCTTCGAATTAGCAACCAACTGGTTCATGCCGCGAGCTACAATTCTTCGCGCCGCGACCAGCTTTCGAGCGGGTACTTCGAACAACCACTTCGAACAACTACTTCGAATAAATTTCTTCGAGCGGTTACTTCGAATTCGAAACTTGGTTGGGTTGCGTTGTGACCCTTAAACTGTCCCGCCGCGATCTCGATAAATCAAGTTTCCAACTTCTTCTTCTCCAACTTTAAGTCGAATAAAACTCAGTAACAACTAATAACCACGTACTGAAATCTACTAAAAACCTTACCAAAACATATTCAAGCATCTTATGACATGCTTTCAATCATCAAAAACACATTTAAAACATCAATTTCTACAAAACCCATTTAGCACGTTTCATACAAGTTTCCATCCATGGTGTTCTTCATATATATCCATAAAATCCAGCTACAAAGTATATCAAGATGATCATAATCATGCTAGAAACATAATCTAACCTTAGTCTTGAATTATCAATCACAAATCTTCAAATCCAAATTTCAAGTTTTTAAGTTGCAAGCATTTTGAGGTTTCTTCAAATTGAAGTTAAAACACACTTTTTGCACACACACACACACAAGATATCTTCTAATGAGGAGTTGGCTTCTACTAAACTCACATATAAACACATGTACACACATACTTACTCAAATTTAAGCATGAGGTGGCTTAATCAAAATATCTCATAATTCATTACACACACATACACATAAACACCTACTAATATGCATACGTACATATTCAATTTAATTATCAAGAAGAACAATTAATTAATATAATCACATAATTAAGATATTAAAACACACATAAACACATACCGTTAACCCACTAACTACTAGCCCGGGATTACGGCTGTTACAGTTTGCTGGATTTGTCAGAAGAAAGATCACCGAGCAGGTGAATGTAGTGTTGACAAGAAAGCTGGGTCAGGGTCAGGAGCAGGGACAGTTGGGGGATCCTCATCAGCACTTGGACAGAAAAGAAGGAACCATACTACGCCAGAGGGTAGGGCATTTTGGATGACGGTAGATGATGCTACCCCGACTGATGATGATATAACGGGTATGTTTTTAATGAACTCTATACGTGTACGTGTGTTATTTGACTTTGGAGTTAAACACTATTTTATTTATGTGATAAGTTAATTTTGCCTACTTCTGATGATGCTGACTCTCTAGAAGTAGAGGTAGTTAATAGTGAATGTTTTCCAAATTCTCTTCTTTTGATGCCTATATATGGAATTGGTATTGTGTTAAGTATGTATTGGTTGAGCCAGTATAGAGTGGGTATGAAATACCATAAGAAGTTGTTTTTGGATTAATTGAACTACATGTTGTGTAGAGTAGTGTATTTGAATATACTTTAAAAGACAGTCAACTCCGTCTTTACTTCACTATGAAGACTTGTCTTCTTATTATGTGTGTATTCTAACTTGTGTGAAGAAGAAAGAGAGAAAGCGAACCGTTTCTAAAATTTGGGTGGTTTTGAGATACCCAGAAAAGTTTTTGATGAAGAGGTTCAATTTTGATGGGATGATGAACAAGAAATGTCATTTCAAAATTTGAAACTGTTGTTAAGTCAAGCTTCTATTCTTGTACTACTCGATGGATCCGAAAATTTTGTAGTATACTATGATACTTTATTTTGTAGGTTTGGAATGTGTTTTAATGTAGTGGGATCGGATGATTGTTTATGCCTTGTGACAATTGAAACCTCATGAGAGGAATTATCCAACCCGTGACTTGGAATTTGCAGTAAGTGTTTACTTAGTAGGAGTTGAATATGCGGCAGAGGCGATGGTTGGAACTAATCAAAGATTATGATTACGAAATTCAATATCACCCCGGGAAAGCTAATGTGGTGGCAGATGTGTTGAGCTTCAAAGGAGCTAGTGATAATATTTGATTCATGCGAATTGAAATTGTGTCTGACTTAGTGAATAAATTAAAATCAACCCAGTTAGAAGTTTTAAAGGATGAACATTTGAAGTCATAAATTATGAAAAAGAGAAAGGAAGAGTTAATTGATGATTCAGGTGGATTGAAGAGTTACAGGTCTCGTGTTTGAGTGCCATTACTTGGAGAGCTTCGGAATTTGATTTTAACAAAGACTCATAAGTCTAAATTGTCAGTACATCCTGAAAATACTAAAATGTATAACAATATTAAGGTACTGTTTTGGTGGCCTACAATGAGAGCGAATATTACATAATTCATGGAATTATGTTATGTTTGTGCACAAGTCAAAGCAGAGCACCAGGAACCTTTGAATCTTTGAGACAGCTAAAGATACCAGAGTAGCAGTGAGAGCATGTCACAATGGATTTTATAACAAAACTTCCACGTACTCAGCGGAATGACGTTTTAATTTAGGTGGTTGTGGATATGTCAGAATGGATTTTGTAACAAAACTTCCACATATTCATCGGAATTACATTATAATTAGGTGGTTGTGGATCACCTAACGAAAAGTGCTCAGTTACATACTGATAAAATAATTTCACGACATGGTATTGCTTTATCGATTGTTTCTGACAGATTCCAATATGGTTAAGAGTTTCACCTTTGTGAGCAAAGAAGAATTCATACTTGCGTTAAGTATAAGCTTTTTGTTCTTCTTCACTTCCTTAGTACTTTAATAGTTAACAATTAGAATGCCCGACATCTCTTTAGCTGAATCATAGTTTTCTACTTGGTTGTAGGCTTTGTTTGGAAGAGCACAAACTAGAGCAGATCTCGCTTTGACATCAAGATTTACTAGATGTTTATCTTCATTTGACCACAAGGAGAGTGGTTTTTTCATTGGTCTTCCAAAAACTGCAGGTTCATCATCTATTGTATCGTAGGCACCAACTAGGGAAGAAGGAATAATAGGGCTATTGGTGACAATTTCAAGCATTTGAACATCTAAAAAGATAGAAACAAGATAGTTCGACTTTTCCACATTGAAAAGTTTTCACCATAAAAGGTGGACACCTTGTGAGTGAACCACAACTTGAAGTATGGTTGATAAAAGAAGGTGAGGCCATATTTAGTTAAGGGTAGAAGCAGATTGTGAAGTAAGCAAAACAGATCTAGATATGAATTATCTAACCTACTCAGATACCAGTTGCTTATCCTAGATTAGGTACTCAAACAACAAAATGTTTGTAGAAGGGGGGTTGATAGAAGCTTTAGCTTTTTAAACTTATTACACAAACGATTACTTTTAATATAATTCTTATTGATTATAACTAAAGATTACAAGTGTTAGGATGCAGAATTCCTCACGTTATAAAAGATGACAACAAGTTTAGCCTAATGCATATATTAGCTAATCCTTAAGACAACTAATGTCTAAAGGTGTCCAACAAATGAACAAGTTTGAGGATGCTAATATATGCTAACTCTAATTGCTTCTTTGAAGTTTCAATAATTTTTCTTGTAAGTTTGAGTTGTGCTCCGACAATGGAGTTGGCTTGCTTATATAGATGAAGGAGGCAACCCAACTGTAAAGCATGCAAGATATTATATTTAAATACTAAAGTTAGTGGGAGATAAGATATATATTATTTTAATCGGGTAACAAATAAAACAATATTACTTTATGGAAAGTACTATCGACTAAAATATTTAAATATATATCTCATAACTTTTTGTGTTGAGCAGCGTAAAGTTCCTTTTTGATACTAGGAAGTTTTTGCATCCATCAAATCCTTAGTATCTTGACTTTCCTAAACATGATGTTCTCGGCCATGCTCAAAATTTGATCACGATCTTCGAGATCTTTTTTCAGGAACTTTAACCTTTTCTATCATATCCAAGTTCTATCATTTTATTCTTAAATTGCTCTCACTTTTACAAATAGAAGATCTAAGGATATACAGAACAACACATGTTCAACCTTTGTCTTAAATAATTTATACATTGAAATATACAACACAACTTAGTACTTAACTTGTGAGATAAGATTGCACAGCAAAGGATTGCTTAGACATGCTTGCTCAGCTAAGCGAGTAACACTACTTAACTGAATTTGATCTTAAGTACTAGGTTAACTGAGCATACAAAATGATCAGCCACACCTTAGATGACTCATTCAGTATGCTAATCTACAAGACTTAATAAAATTACAATTTTTATCTTAACAACATATGATAAGATAATTTTCAGTCTATTGCAACTAACAGTTTTGTTATCATCAAATCTTATATACTATAATAACATGGTTTGATTCTTGAATTGAAATGGTTATCTCCCCCAACAAACTCCTCAGAGCTATGAAGTACTCCTGCAACCAACTTATATCATAACATACAGCATCAAGTTGAAATATCGTCTAAGACACATTTCATCTATTATGCCAAACAACCAACACATTGCATTCCCCTCAAATTAAAACAGACACATTGGGCACTTCTCAACAAACCCACCGCGTTTTCTACCCTTACGTGTTGCATTCCCAATGGATAAAGTTAACCTTAATCCTCAACATCTAAATGATCTAGACACAATCTAACCTTAATTCAGGTAAATTCAAGCATGATGATCGCGTTTCAATAGTTCTAAGTCATAAAATTATATATTTTTAATATAAATTTTGAAAAACCCTAACCAAGCTAAATGATCATCCCTGTAACGTACCCCAATTAACAAGACCGGAAATCAAAGTCTAAAGGTAAAGATCATACCTTGTTGAATTAAAATGCTAAAGGAAAATTATGAAACTAATGATGATTTAATTCCAAAATATTTTATGCTTCAACCTTCAAGAAACCTCAAGGAATCCAAGCATTTTTGTTACCCTTACCCTCAAGAAGATTGTATGTGTGTGTGTGTTAATCAAATTAACACCGGAAGCTAAGTGGCGGGGTCCAAGGGGCAGAGCCCCTGGCTTGGAGAAAGCAAATCCGACACTTTCAACCAAATTTTGAGCCATTTAAAATTGCTATGGAGAAAGCAAATCCGACACTTTCAAATCCGCCCAAATCCGACACTTTCAAATCCGGTAGAAAGAAAATCCGGTACTTTCAAATCCGACACTTTCAAATCCGGTAGAAGCCAAATCCGGTACTTTCAAATCCGACACTTTTCAAATCCGATAATTTCGAAATCCGCCTAAACCAAATCCGCCAAATTTCAAATCCGATAATTTCCAAATCCGATAACTTTCAAATCCGAAAATTTTCAAATCCGCATAAACCAAATCCGATAATTTTCAAATCCGATAAACACTTAATCGGATTTATGAAATCCGATAACTTCATCTTCCAAATCCGATAACTTCATCTTCTCAAGAACATCAAGAACACCATCAATCTTGATTTTTTTCAAAAACTCCTCAAAAATGATTTTTATGATCAAATTTATGTTTCTCCACCTTCCCTAACACTTTTCTAACACTCCTTTATCACGAATCTCGATCAAACAACACGAATTGATCCAAAATTGATCAAAATCTTCAAGAACACATCAAGAAAAAGATTTCATAATTTCTCCTTGTGTGTTTTGAATTAAGCTTTGAGATTTTGCAGATCCAATCACGATGCTATTGCTAAACTTCTTTCAAAAATTCAGCAATCAATTCCAACTAGAACTCGAAATTCCAAATTCCATCCTCAAGAACATCCTTAAAAAACCCAGAAATTGATTTTTCGATTTCTCTCAAATGGATTGGATTTTGCACTTGAAAATTTTACTGTAGGTT
>JAUEJL010104857.1:0-12952 GCA_032274825.1 Drosophyllum lusitanicum | reverse complement strand
AATCAAGATCACTATATATTATAAATTTATAATTTATATTGTTATTCTAGTCTTTAATAAATAACATAAAACTAGTATAATAAAATAGCCTATTATAATTGCATGACAACTAGTAAACTAGCATAATAAAGAAAATAATATTTAATGACAAAGTGAATCCAATCAAGAAAATATATAAAAGGACCAGGATTTAATTTTTAAATTTTATGGTCAATAGGTTATAGGTTATTATTTAGTTGTTTCATACTCTTGTTTCTCTCTATCTTAACATATATATATGAATTTTATATTTATATATAGTGTTTACGTTTATATTAGTGTTTTAGATGTTTAATTCTTATATGTAGTAATGCAACTTGAAAAATGATACATTCTCCTACTTATCCTTTTACTCACTTGATTAAGACAAGTGTCAAAATCAATTGATGATATGAGGAAAGAGAATTAGTGCATTACATATGTCAAATATTGAATAGGTAGAAGGATGAAGTAGGAACAAAAAGTAGAAGGATATATCATTTCTCATGTAATATATATAAGGTCCAAAAAAAATATATTTAATGAATAATTAGGCTTTGAAAAATTAAAAAAAATTTACCTCACAAATGACAATTTGACAGAAATTTGACTATATTCCTTCTTCCCAACTTCAATAATCAATACTTTATAATCACCTACTCTTCCCCCTAGTCCATTAGTCCCTACCTTACCTTTATAAAATCTTTTATCTCCTCTACTTCTCTCTCTCACATTAACAAAGTCACATCCTCTACTTCTCTCTCTCACATTATTACATTAACAAAGTCACAGATGACAGACCCACTGCACACAACCACACACTTTTTAAAAGTAATCTGAGATTTTAAAAGCATACCTCAAGTGGCGACAGCAGTCCCGGCGAAGGCAACCACAGAGCAGCGGTAGTCCCGGCAGAGAGGCGCTAGTGCGGTACTCGATAGTCCCGACGGAGCAGCGGAGGTGTGAAGATTGAAGTGCGTTGGTTTCTCCGGCCAACGACGGTTTCTTGCGGCGTTGTAGGCGGAGGAGGGCAGACGACACCCGACGGCGAGAATGCTTACTTCTTCGGCGGCGACGGCGTGTACAACACCCTAGGGTTCTTGGCTTCTTGCTAGTTACTCCTTCCCATCTCTGATTCTTTCTTTTTTTTCTTTCTTTTTTTTAATTTTTCTTTCTGTATTATATAATTGATTCTTTCTTAATAGTTATCCTTCCCGTCTCTGATTCTTTCTTTTTTTTTCTTTCTTTTTTTTAATTTTTCTTTTTGTATTATATAATTGGTTCTTTCAATTTTTAGGGGGGTTTAAAAGAAAATACATATTATTTTTTTATAGATGTAATATTAATATTACAGTAAGCACATAAAATTTTGGGGGGGGGTTCTGCATACCAGACACTTGCCCCAATTATTACACTAGTTAAACTTGTTCCTGCTTGATTCAAGATGTTTATAATGTTTATCTATTTTTCTATCGGTCTCCAACTCCAAACCCAATAATATGTAAACGGCCCATCAGGCCCGCTCCTGACCCGATTAATTATATTCGCCTGCAATGCCTTTGTAGTTTAGACTTCCCCTAAATTTGTGCGTAGCCGTAGCGGTGGGATGGGGACGCCGGATATGGAGCCTGTCGTCGCTTTAATCTCTTCTTCTTTCGACGAGGACGGCGATGATGAAAGAAACCTACTAGAAGAAGTAGCCGTCGTTTTAATTTCCTCCTCTCCCGAAGAAGACGGCGATGACGTAAGAAACTTGGATCAGGAACAAGATCCAGAATCGGAACACGCTGGAGATTATAACAAATTGGATAATCATGAGTCTGATGAGGAGGAAGATAACGCTGTTAAGAAATCGGATGAGAAAGAAGGTTTTGATGATGGCGACGAGCGCCCTTACATGGTCGGTTGTTTCAATCAAGGTTTGGATCGTTGTTCGTCATTTATTATAATTGCGTGCGTATGAGTGTTTCAGTTAAGTAGTGATTCTTCAAATTCGTGTTTTTTTTCCATGTCCATGGTTGAATTGATTTAGTTGAACATATGGATTATTATTACTTATAATTTCCTGCGAGCAAGCACATTATCAAATTATTTGCTAAGAATTTCAAGCTCAATGGTTGATTGGTTAATGGTTGACTGATAGCGTCATAAAATAGTGAGACTAATATTGTATGTCTGCTCAATTTGGTATACCCTTCAATCCTTCATGCCGTTTATTGTTTTACATTTTCAGTTAGGTGTTAAACAAGTACCAAAGGGCTTGTAGCCCAGTGGTATCAAATGTTGTGGAGTGGTGTCCCTCCCAAGAGGTTGTGGGTTCAAGTCCTGTCGTGGACAATAGAGTAGATTTAGGGGTAGGTTTAGTGGGTGTGTGTATTTCCCGTTCAAGAAAAACGTGTTAAACAAGTGTCATTACGACTTTAAAAATGATAAAGTCTTTAAACCTTAAGCGAAATTGCCAACTGCATTAAAATGCTAACTAGGTAGTTTGGTCGTAGCATTGTGTATGGAAAGGAGAAGATTGGACCCTAACTAGGTTTAGGTCTTATATGTGTGGGGTTGAATGAGAGTGAAGTTTATAGGATTCTTAAGCTGTCAAAATGTTGTGAAGGATTATATGCAGTAGATGATATTCTTTTTTAGTGGGATAGTTGCTACAATGAATGTGCTAGTTGGAACTTTAATCTGTTATAGGCATGAATTATTCTGATCCATGTAGATTACATCTTCATCCTCTTTTATAGCACAATATGACTATATGAGGATATGTTAATATTGATTAAACCAAAGAAAGCTGTCGGTAGGTGATGGTCATTCTATGACTGACAATAACTAGGTCTTATCCGCTTGGTAGGCTTCTCACTTGTCTGTGAAGTCAACACAGATTTGAGAACTGCTCCTCCTAAGATGATTAGAAAGAAGAAGAGAGTTACAGCTACAATTGTTAAATCCTTTGTATTCTTTCTCTCCCCTCTCATTGTTTTTGCTTGTGTGTTTGAGCTTAAATCCTATTTAAAAAAACATGCTTCTGAGAAAAGGGGAGTGAAAAAGAAACAAAAGTGCATTTGTTGACACCATTCTAGCTTTTCAGGAAGTAATGATTTAGAGGAGCTAAGTATCTATGAGTGTAAAACATTCTTGCGGAAGCATGGAATGAGGGTGACTGGGACCAAGGAGGAGTGCATACAACGAATTAAAGAGCATGGGAGGTTAGTTATCAGTTTTAGTCAAACTAGTTCCACCTATCTGTAAATTGTTTTTTTATGTGGTCCTATATTTCAGATTCTTTTAAATCCTCTGATTATTAGTGTTGCTATCCTGAAAGAGACTGGGCACTTCTTTGTTCTGTCCATAGAAAGAATTGAAAGTTTTTATATATAACGTTAAACATTATCTGATGAGGTTTCCTTTGATTAAACCTTTTAATATATTCCAATGATAAAGTCCTAGAACCTATGTGCAAATAGTTTTTGTGATCCTAGATGTCGAATTTTCACAAGTCCCCTTGTTACTATCTGATCTTCTGGAAGAGAATGGACACAATTTTTATTTGTCTCTAAAAAGAGTGACATTAATAAATTAATGAGACTATAACTTTATCTTGTGCGTTTTTGCCTGACATACAAATTTAATATCTGTTTTTGGATGGAGAATAATCAGTAAGGCAAGAGAACTTGCTTGGAATTGCGGCTTAGTATAGCAAAGTTAGTGAGATCCTCTGTTGTAGTCTATGAAACTTTAGAGGTGTTTCACAGTTTCTATATATTACGGAACGGGGGATACCATATTGCTCAACCTTGAGATAAGAACGTTATACATATACCATTGCTAGAACCAATGGAAACCATTCATTACCTTAGGAAAAAAAAAGCTGATGAGAAGTCTTTGCTCACAATGGGATCCATCAAGTCCAGGTGATTGTATCAGGATTAGGCTTTACCTATATTCTTTACGCCTTCGCGGACATGTTCTATCATATGATCTGAAGACAACATGTTTAGATGTCGCAGAGCCTTACGATGTTCATTTTATACATACAAAGGATTGAGGAGATGTCAGTTCTGGCAGATGCTGGAAGAACATGTCATTACAGTTCTCTGCTGCGGTAAATGATGAATGAACTTTTTAGCTTTTCAAAGAGCAAAAGGCCAGACTCGTTAAGGCCTTTAGGACATGCTAAGAGATGCGAACATCATTTCTTAATCACATAGACCGTTAACCTTTGCTTTCGAACTTTTAGTTTAGCTATAGTTTGCTTTATTCCCACTTCCATTTTTTTCCTTAACTTAAGATTCTCAATTGGCAACTTGCCTATTGATTCTTAAACCCATCAAGCAGTTGAAATTGTGGCCAAGGATATTTTGTGAGATTTTGTTACTGGTGTCAACTAACCGAAGTTCCAACTGGCACAGTGGTGTCTTTCTTCTCTTTTCCTTGGCTATTCTGCTTCTTTCTTCTTCATCATCTAATCGTGCTTCATCATTCTTGCTTGTCAAGAAGAACATATTTCTCATACACATTTCCTTATCTTTTCTTTTCAAACAAATCAGCTCTTAATGACAGAAAATCCTTTGTCATACTATGTTTAAGAAACTCACAAAAAACATCTTAAATTACAATAGTACCTATGTGCAAGTAAGAACTCAAAAACCCACCAGGCCACCATATATGACAATGAAGGGTATGCTTGGTTGGAGGTGTTAGATGGTAGGGCAAGGGACTGTGAATGATATTTTTTTGTTGAGATGTTATGATGGGATGATCTTTTACCTTATAATGGGTAATGAGCCATTCCCTTGCAGTTTTTGGGAAATGAAAACTCTTAAACTGGGAATGATTTGCCGAGCATTGAAATTATTACTTTCTTTTAGAGGTTTAATAACATGGGCGGGCTGTTTATCAGGTGAAATTACATAATTTTAAATGCTCGTCAAGATGGCTTGGGTTGACATGCCAACATGTCTTTCTGTGGGTTTTTTTTTGTTTTAATTTTATTCTTCAAGTTTAATTAGTAATGCAATTCTATCTGTGAACTATGACACATGGTGTTGGGAGCTCCATCTTTAACCACACATGAGTTCTTTTCTTATCCGCTTAAATTCCAGGTTAAAAGATGGAAGGGGTGAATCCCTTTATCCCAGATCATCGTTTTCCATCAACTGCACTGGTAATATTTCTCATCTCTTTCTTCTTTTTTTTGCCCTTAATTTTCTTGAGAAGCTATTTTATCAATGCTTTGAATCAAAACATTTCTTCAATTGCAGGTGATGCATGCAAAGGAGATATTGTGTTTTTTAAACAAGACATATGCAAGGGAGGGAATGTAGTGGGGAGAAGAAGTGTTGCTGGGAGAATACTTAAAGAAAGCTATGGTGCATCAAAACAACAACATACATTCTCGGTTAGGCTTTAACATAGTGAGAAACCATAATTCATAAGATTTTAGGCATGGTATAATTCTTATATAACGTTTTTTCTCTTTAAATTTATCTTCAAGGTGGAAGTCTTGTGGAGCAAACGGTCAAAGAAACTCAATCCACTTTCCATTTTGCTTGTGAAAGGTCGCAATCTCTATAGGTTTGGGACATTCAGACAGGTATATCATTGATAATGGAAACATGGGTACTTCCAAAGTGTGGTCTCTTGACATTTTATAATAATGTTGGTTTCAGCCTTGGAAGAATGAAGCAGAAAGATCAGAAGTGCTTAGAGAGAAACACAGTCGTGGGGATGCAGCTAGGCATAAACGGAAATTGAGGCAGACAGAGTTTGCTTCCAGTAACAATAAAAGTATGAATATGATTGACATCTTTAGATTGCAAATCAATCTTTTAAACAGTTAATAAATTAGTTTTTTATTCTTTATTTAAGCCGTAACACATGTTCTTATTGTTTTGTTCTTGCTTCTGATCATAATCAGGTGCAAAGTGTCAAAAGGTATCTCATAGAGGACCATCTCAAACTAAACAGCCAACTGATATTAATAAACACAAGTCAACACTACTGGCTTTTCATCCATACCCTAGCCCAGACCCAAACCCAAACCCAAACCCGAGCAGTTACACATACCAAGATCATCATCAGCAAGAAGCATTGTCATCCATCCCCTATGATAGGACCTTATTGCCTAATCAGCTGCCCCGCAGTTATGGTCATCGTAATGAACAACAGGGACCTAATCATGTCTTCTATCAGCCACCTGATCCCTGCAACTACGAACAACCCATTTCCAGGTATTGGTTTGGTTTACTTTTCAAAAGTAGATTGTCTCTGCACTAGTAACAGTCCTTGATATGTGAAACTGTGAAACGTTTAGATACAATTTTTGTACCATGTGTAATCAATCAAATTAAGATCATGCATATGTTTCAAGAAACAAGATGACATGGTATAACTGTGATTGTGTTCTATTTGGTATGTTACTATGTTCTTTACCCACAAAATGAATAGATCTGAAAAGCAACAAGTTTTTTATTTCATCTTTCATACGAATATTCCACCATAATTGAAGGTTGGATGCAATGGTGGATCTAGGTTTTCTGACTTTGTATGCGTCACAATAATGCAAGAGAATTTGGATGTAATTATAAAAGAAAATTTTACATTATAGATTCTTTGTATACACACGCACATACATATATACATACATACCCAAAGGACCACATAGGTATGCTGCTAGCTGGATGCACATGTGGAACTTAACAACATTTTGATGATAACTCTTACACTGCTGCATCAGATAAATGTGAAAAGTATATTTCTTGATATGTATACATGGTATTTGAACTTGAAACATTTGCACTATGATTGTTTATAGTCTGTTTTCGCTTTCTGTTATGTCATTGGTGGTTATTATCTCATAAATCTGTACTTAAAAAAGAAGCAAATACACTTGCCCAGCTCTACCTGCGTTTGTGCAATTTTGAATAGAAATCAAAACAATATATGATATATCTATTCCTTTTACACTAAAGGATATTACACATCTTTCCAGGCACGATTGAGTATTTTTATAGATTTATAGAGACGTTCCAAGTTACCTAGGTTCGCAATATATTGCATTAAACACTCTTGACGCAACTGCTGCTGGTTTTAGTTCATTACGCTTGTTCTTGCTGAGATTTATATATCAAATGTTGAAGGCACTTCTAGCCTTGAACTTTAAGAAATAGTGTTGGGAGAGTTTAGCATTTTAATATTAGTTGAGTCCATTTTTTTAATTTATCTGATTCCAGGTTAAAGGGAGGGGTTAAATCACTTTTTCCCAAATCGTCATTTTCCATCAACTGCACAGGTAATAGTTCTCTTCTTCTTTCCCCCTTTATATTCTTTTGAGAAGTTTGCCCATTAATGTTTTGAAGCAAAATGTTTCTTTCAAATGCAGGTTATGCATGCAAAGGAGATGTTGTGCTGTTCAAGCAAGACGTATACAAGAAAGGAAATATAGTTGGTAGGAGAAGTGTTGCTGGGAGGATAGTTAAAGAAAGTAAACATAGGTTCACGGTTAGTCTGATAAAGATAGTGGGAACATATTCTTGGATTGGCATAACCATGTTCTTTTTTCTAATTTTAATTTATGTTTCTTTTTATTCTTAAGATTGAAGTGTTGTGGACCAAACAGAATATAGAACTCCCTCCACTTTCCACTTTGGTGGTTAAAGGTCGTGAACTCTACAGATTTGGTACATTCAGACAGGTATAATTATTGATTATAGAAACACCAACGCTTCTCCAGTTTCTTATATTTTCTGTGCTGCTTTTTTTAGCCTTGGAAGAATGAAGCAGAAAGATCAAATGTTCTTGGAAAGAAACAAAGGCGAAGAGGAGCAGCTAGATGTGAACTTAAGTTGAGGAAGAGACAGATTGCTTCCAATAACGATAAAGGTATGTAATACGGTGTTACTGCAAGAACAAATTATTTGTTAGCCACTTAGCCATGAAAAATCTCAAATAAAAAGTTTTTTAAAGTTAATTATTAGTGTTTTCAGTTGTAAGCCAGGACACTTCCCTCATTTTTCTTTTGTTCTTGCTTATGCCCATTATCAGGTGCAAAGCATCAACAGTTAACCTGTAGAGGGCCATCTCAGAGCAAACAGAAGTTTGCCAACAGACAGGGTGGAGGCCCTGTAACAAGGAGTAAAACAGCTTACAAGAGGAAGGCTGTATGTTTTCGGATAATGAAATCTAAAAAATCAAAACAACTGATGTTTCCCCAAGACCCCAACCCAACTCAAATAGATAAACAGATGTCCGACAAGAGACTGGTTGCAGCCCTTGTAAAGAAGAGTACGTGTCAGAAAAGGAAGGCCCTTTGGTTTCAAAAGATGATATTCAAAAGGTCCAAAAAACAGACCTTTCACCTCGACCCAAACTCATACCCAAATCCAACTCCAATAGATAAACAGATGTCTGACATGAGACAGATTGCAGCCCAGAGTAAAACGCCTCCCAAAAGTAAGGCTGTATGGTTTCAAAAGACGAAATTCAATAAGTCAACAAAACAGACATTTCACCCTGACCCAAAACCATACCCAGATTCAACTCAAATACATAAACAGAAGTCTGCCAAGAGACCGGTTGCAGCCCCGAGTACACCACCTCACAAGACTGAGGCTGTATGGTCTCAAAAGACGGAATTCAAAAATACCACACAACCGACCTTTCACCCTAACCCTAACCCTAACCCTAACCCTAACCCAAACCCAAACCCAAACCCAGAACATTACCCATACTTTAATCATCACTTACAAGAAGCATCATTGTTTAGCACTAGTTTGTTGCATAATCAAGTGTCTCCTTGGTTACTGGGTTATGGTCATTACAACAATGGACAGTGGGGACCTAATAATGGCTTCTATCAGCCACCTGGTTACTCTTATTATAACTATCAACAACCGGTTCCCAGGTACTGGTTTGGTTGATGGAACCAAGGCGGGCGGATACATCTGTTGAACCATGTACAGTTTAATCACATGTTTATAGCCAACAAGCAAGATGACATTGATACAACACTGATAGCATTGTGATCTGTAACGCTTTCTGCTTTGTGATTTGGTATTCTTAGCAAAGTTTGTTTATCATATATATATTTTTTTTTCACTTTTGGTGAAGGAGGTATTGTGCTTGTATAGACTTATCTTTTATATCTCATTATATTTGGTATTTCAGTAATCTGTTCTGAGAGTTTGTTTTCACAAGAAAGAGGGAAAAATAGTTCTTAGTTTCTTACTTATTATTTTGAAAATCTGGTCCCATAGCTTTTTAGACAATCGAAACGATGAAACAATCTATTCGGAAAAAAATATGAACGAAACTAGATGTAGCCATTTTTTTAATTTTTGAAGTTGATTTAAAAATTTTATTCTAATATTTTATTTTTAAATTTTAATTTAATTTATACTTTTTAAATATTTAACCTAATTTTTATTAGATAAACTTCATTTGTCTTATATGAAAATAAAAATTAAAAAAAATACTTGACTTGGTGATAAGGAGTTGTGTTCAATAAAGTCTATTTAAAAAACATAGTCCTGAAATTTTAATATTCAATAACATGTGATTCAGTATACAATCACATGTGATTCAGTATACAATCACATGTGATTCAGTATACAATCACATGTGAATTACGAAAAATTACGAAAATGCAACTCAGACCAAATTTTTAAAATTTAATCTGGACCATTGATGACATTGATTCAAAGGCTAAAATTAGTCCCTTAGGACTATGAAATTAATTATAAACTATATTGAACATTCTTCTGGTGATAAGTTATTAATCTATACTAATATATAATGCATTTGAGATCCTCTCTTTTAAAGTCTTAATCTTCTAACTTTAAATAACAAAAATATTTATGCATCACGTACAAACAATGACAACAAGCTAGAAAATTATGAAAAGTTAAATAAATTATGAAAATCATAGTTGGGAAGTTAAAACTATTAAATGAAGTAACTAATAGGCGGAGTTAATGAAAATCTTATATACCATTTTAATAACTAAACATTTTATAATAAAAATATTTTAAAGAATAAAGTCAATGCAAATTAAATTAATAATTAAACCTTTCATATTAAATGTTTTATCATATGATATATTTTAACTTACCTATTAGAAATTACGTATAACTAGAACTAATAAATCTAATAACATATGACCTAAATTTATTAACACTCGTGGATTTGTTTAATTAGGTCATAAGTTAAATAAAATAAAATTGCGATTCCAACACTCTTGTTGGATTTTACCACTCAATGTGAAATTTTATTAACCATAAAAAAAACACCGCTCCTATTTTAAAAGCGGGCAAATCACAAGCAAAAAAATAATCATCATCGTTGCATTATACGAATACATGGTGTGTTTGGCAACGGGCTTATGGGGGATTACAACGGCTTGGGAGTCTAGTTTTCATAATCCCCCGCTCTCTAGCCTTATCATCCCCAAACAGATGGTCGGACTAAACGAACCATACAAACGCTTGAAGTATGTTGCATGCTTGTGTAATAGAGTATGGTGGTTCTTGGGATTCGTATCTACCATTGATTGAGTTTGCATATAACAACTCATATCATTCGAGCATTGGTATGCCTCCTTACAAAATGTTGTACGGTTGTTGTTGCCGTACTCTGACATGCTGGTTAGAGGCTGGAGAGAAACAGTATGCGGGTCCAGAAATCGTTCAGATAACTGCGGATAAAGTTGCTATCGCTCGAGAAAAATTTAAAGTCGCCAGAGATAGACAAAAAATGTATGCTGACCCTTGTCGTCGGCATGTTTCGTTTGTAGTTGGTGAATTGGTTTATCTCAAATTCTCGCCGTGGAAAGGGGTTATTCATTTCGGCAAACATGGGAAGTTAGCTCCTCTCTTCATTGGTTCTTTTCGTATACGGCAGATAGTGAATAATCAGACAATTACACTGGATATTCCTTCTGAGTTGGCAGGTATTCACGACACGTTCAATATATGTTACTGCACGTTCAATATATGTTACTGCGAAAGTGTAAGGTAGAAGATGAAAGCCAAATTCTCCCAGTTCATGAGCTAAAAGTTGATTCGAATAAGAGATTAGTGGAAGAACCCGTTGAACTCTTGGATCGTAAAGTGACCAAGCTTTGTAAGAAACAGATTCCTATGGTATTGGTCAAATGGAAACACAGTTTGGGTTCTGATTTAACCTGAGAGACAGAGGCAGACATGAAGAGTCATTAACCACAACTGTTTGAACGGAATGAGATTTCGAGGACGGAATCCTCTTAAGGAGGAGAGATTTGTAACAGCTGAAAAACCGGGCTAGTCATTAGCGGGTTGGCGATGAGCATGTTTTGTGTTTGGATATTTTATGTGATTAAAATATCTTAAGTTAATTGATACTTTATGTTAATTAATTAATTATTTAAATTAAATTAATATGTGTATATGTAAAATGGAAATTAAAGGGAGTATGTATGTATATAGGTATGTGTACGTGAATTTAGTGTGTGTACATGTACACTGCATGAGTTTATGGATGAACTTGACTAAGTCACCTCCTCACTTCTTGATTTCTTGAAAGTGCATGTGTGTGTGTGTTTGCTTTGAAGAGAAGAAAACCTCAAGAACTTGAAAACTTGAAAGTTGAATTGGTGTGTTGTTATTGCAAACTAAGGTTGGTGTATTGATTTATGTTAGTTCTGCTATGTTTTGCTGGATTTTTTATGCTTAAAAGCTTAAGAACATATTGAACTCCATTGATGAGTTTGGAAGCTTAAACTTGCTAAGTGGGTTTTATTGGTTTGATGATTTTAAATGGATTTGATGTGTTTTTGATAATTGTATACATGTATATGAAATTTGTATTGGTTTAAAATTGTTAGAAATTGATTTCCAGATTTAAAGTGTGATTTGGAAGTTTTTGAATAAGCTGGAAGAAGGCAGAAAGTTGTTGGTTTTGAAGCTGTTCGTTGCTGAACTCGACGCGTCCGGTAGGGGAACGTGACGCGTTCCCGGCTTTTGGTCCAACCTTGTGCTTTGGTCCGACTTTTTTGACTGACTCTTGGTGCGACTTTGGTGGTCCGACTCTTGGTGGTCCGACCTTGGTAGTCCGACTTTGATGGTCGGACTTTGATGGCCCGACTTAGATGTCCGACTTTCAGTGGTCCGACCGATGTGATCCGGCCTTTGGAACGCGACGCGACGCGTTGAGGTACTGGACACGACGCGTCCGGTGTTTTTCAGTATAGAAGCTTTTGTTTGCTGATTCGTTTGGATTGCATATTATGTGTTTATATCATATGTGAATCTAACTTGTTGTATATGGGTATACTTGATATAAATATATATGAATATATATTTATTAATCGGAGACTGATTTTGGTGTTGTTGTGTTTTCAGGAAACACAAAGACTCAGTGATATTAGATATCTGAGTGTTGCGATTGAGAAACAGAGGTGAGTGGATGTAAAATCACGGATTGTAAATGTTATGATTGATGTGATGCATGTGATTGTGATTGATAGACTATTTAGTCGGATGATTGTTGATTGTATACCTGTTTGTGTGATTATTTGGCCGATACGTGCCCGTGGGATGATAACGAGTATCGTGATAGAAGTCATTTATGCGTGGAATTGGGCTGGGCCTGATCTCTATTGGTTGAGCAGTTGTAGACCCTCTGGTGCATGCGTTGCATTAGAGGGGATCTATCTGTGCCAGTTGACGGTGGGCTATCGGTAAACCTTTGCTTTGGCCCGTATTGGTCGTAGGTTCTGCGCCGAACCGTTGGTCTTCTGGATTATGTGATTACATGCTTTTGTATTGATTGTTGCCATTTGCTGTTGTGGTTTAGCTTCCTATCACTTAGCTTTGTGCTAATTCCCCACAGTTGAACCGTTTTTGCAGGTTCGGTGTTTGTAGCTGTTTAGCTGAGTTTTGTTAGAGCAAAGATTGAC
>JAUEJL010104856.1:0-25241 GCA_032274825.1 Drosophyllum lusitanicum | reverse complement strand
TTTCCACTTACACTCTCTCAGCCCCCCCCCCCTTTTTTCCTCCCTCCAAATCCCAAATAGAATAGGAAAAAGAACATTCTGCCACCTCCATTGTGAAATTGGAAAGATTGTTCTATGCATTCTCAATAGAGGTGACAACTTTCACCCATATATTGGTAATCGGGTCGATCTAGGTTATACGATGTCTCTAGCAGGCAAAATGGGTAAAGTTTAAAATTTAAATTATTAGACAGTAGACAAACGGGTCTAAACTTTACCTATGGTGCATCAAATGCATAAAACCTAGAAACATTTTATTAAAACGATTAGATTATTATTGTAATAATTAAGTTTTCCATCATAACTAAACCATTAAATATTCATAAAACTCACTTCTCGGAAAAAAAATATTCATAAAACTCAAGAAAAGAACACACAGTAAAGTGTTTACACTTTTGTAAGACCCAATCCATCCCGTTTTTTACCCGTACAAAAGTTGTCCATTTGACCCATCACCATCCCTTCTGACCCGCCAATTCTGCCACCGCTAATTCTTAGTTCTAAACAAGTACCAAGAAAAACAATGTTCCATGATAGTATATGGTACTCCTAAGGTTAAAGAAAAACAGAGGTTATTAGTTAAAGAGGAAATATATACTTCTTTTTCAAAACTACTTTCTGCTTCCACTATAGCAGCCCCAACAGTAGCCAGAGAAGACAAGCGTGCAATTTTTTTAGCTCGAATTTCGCTTTTTCGATCATCAGATTGCATCGTGCGTTTGCTCTTGATTTCAAGGGCAGACAAATCCTTAGTAGCATGCTTAACTTGGTACTCGTTTTTCGTTGGTGTTTGGGAACTACTTGATCCTTTCTGTTGGTATGGTGAAGCAGAAGGACCCGATGCAAGACGTGAACCCTGGAACCGACTAACCGCAACCAATGACTCGGGTTCAACCAGTGGTTCAGCATCATCCCCTCTTCTTGCCTGAGCCCTGTCATGTTTAATCCTCTCTGCTTGTCTCTGCAACCAAAAAAGGGAGAGAAAAAAAAGGAGTAAATAAAGGTGAAAAAATGGGTGGGTTGGGCAGATTGAGCAATAGGTGAAAACGGGTGATTTCAACAATATGGTTTGGCTTTAGCTTTTTTATATATAAGTAATGTGTTACGTAAAATAAAAATACACTTTGGGAGACCTCCAAACCATTCGACAGTTTCCTTTTTAACTAACTTTTCTGTTGCCTAATTTAACCCATTGGAGGTAAAACAGAACCAAAATCAACCCATTTATAAGTAAATGGATCAAAATTGCTACCTCTAAACGTAATATAGATAACACATTGTACATGTGAAAATAATATAGAATAAGGACGCAATTAATACCAGATGCAATCGAGCTCTTTTCTGGAATATAGTGTCTTCATATGCTCCAACTGCCTGAATAAAATGTTCTACTTTGCTAAGATCTGGCTGTGACACGAAAATGATTGTCTAGGTCAAAGCAGCCACCTTTTATAATTCAAATTTTTTTTCTTTAGGAATAAAAGAAGAGCTAAAGAATCACCTTGCTTGCATCAGTCAAATACCCACCCATAGCTCTAAATTCCTTTTTGTATACTGCAAACAGTAAATTAATGGCACCCTGAAGAAGCAAATATTATGATTTACACAATTTCTATGCGTATCAAATACAATCACACGATCATGAAGTCATAATGCAAAACTGATAAAGAAAAACCATATAAACAACTATACTGATGGTTTTCAAACTTCAAAAAATGAAAATAACAAAAGAAAATACTTGCACATACCTCACGAATTTCCAATGTAGGCATATGTGGTAGAAAATCATTTCCAACAAAGAAACATAGGAAAACGAAGTCATCAACTATTCGCTCAAAATCAATATCATAATTAGGAATTTTCATCTCATGTTCCAAGTACTCTCTAAGAGTCCAAATGTTGAGAAACTGCAAAAACATAGACCAACTTATGGAATTAAGGGCAAAATATTCCGGATATTATTTTTATTATTATACAAATAGATTTAGCATTTACCTGATATGGCTTCTTAGGCACTGCATTGCCACCTTCTTTCTCATCAAACTCTCCTGCCTTTCTCTTTGCTGTCCCTTCACAATTTGCTGCCAAATGACCTATTTGCCCACAAAGGAAACATTTATCCTGCTGTCCTGGAGTATATACAACCTGAAACATGTAAGAAGAAGATCAAAAACTAAAAAAAAACTAAAAAAAAAGAATACATAAAGAATGAAACAAATTGCTATTCTCTTTCATGAAGATAGTGACAGACACTAAAATTCCTGACCAAGGTATAAACTACTATGACAAAAAGATTCCAGTGATTGCATTAGAATAACAAACATTTACTTTTTTCTATTTATTATCATTTTACACAACAGAATACAAAAAGGTTTCATCGTTTACATAACCAGCAGTGAGCAGACCACGTAGGCCCACCCCCAGCCCCCGCATAGCAGAATATAAACCACAAATTTATCATTCTTAACGTTAATCATACAGTTTATCAGTTGGCTTTAGAAGGAAAAGACAATTGGGGCAAGAGGATGGCAATATTTCTGTTGAAATACACCATCCACCACCTTTTCTCACAAACTCACTAGCTTTTGTAACATTTCCTATTATTTAAAAAAGGATGTAAGACACTTACTTCTCTAAGTATTGAAAAATGAACTTCATGGGTAGCCAAAGCTAACATTATCAAATCCGCATCCTGTAATTTGGCAACAATAACAATTTTATGTGATCTGGAAACTGTAAAAAGCAACAAATAAGAACTAGTGACCAATAGAACAAGAGGTGACAATCTGGACCAATTTACTTATGAATGGGTCAATTCAGGTTTATTTTATCCCTAACAGGATCAAAAAGGTAATAATAATAAAAAAAAGTTAGCTTATAAAAAGAATGTGTCGGATAAGCCGAAAGTGGCACAAAGTTTTTTTTAATGCAAGAAAAACCCCTAGATCATTTATAACTAAAAGTTAACATTATTACTGAAATAATATAACTATTGTAATCATATTACACGCTGATCATTAATAATTAATAAAATTAATACAAATGAATTGGAAGAACAGCAATACCAAACCATATAAGCAATGACGAGTATTTGGATCAAAATTAGGTCGATTCCTTTGAAGACGAATGTATGAAATGATTTTATGTTCTCCTTCTCCAGGAACATTTGCATCAGAAAGAATAACCTTGAAAAGAACCACAAAGAACATGACTATATAGATTTTCATAATAAATCAAAGTCCTTAAATTAACAATTAACAAATACCTTTATAGATTTCCATCCAGGATCATTGTTTAATTTTTTGTGGATATAATACTGAAGAGCAATTGACAAGACAGCCATGAATTCAGTTCCTGGGGTGATTACATTAGAATCAAAGGTTTGTGATTCCTGCTTTGGAGGAAGTTTTCTTCCTTCTTTCTCAAATTCTTCCCTCAGCTTTTCTTCTTCAGCTGCCTAAAAAGCATAATAATTATAAAATACATTAATTATTCATTAAATTGTAAAATCCAGTATCCACACGGAAAATTTTGATTGGTCAATCCAATTTGACTATACCCGTTTGATATTTTAATAATCAAAAAAGTAAAAAAAAAAAAGGTACATACTGCACCGGCTGCATCTTGGGCTGCCTTAAAACGCCTAGACCGTTGCTGATTCATTTTTGCCCTCGGCGCAACACCGTCTAAAAAATACATTGAAAGGTAAGCAAAAAAAAATTTAATTAATAAGTTTATACAAAAGAACCATATTTGATAATTACCAATAGCCATGTAGAGCAGTTTCCGTGGTCGCACCATCAGAAAAAGCCGGTCAATATAGTCAAACACACTTTGAAAAACCTCATTAAAAGAGGTTGGAGAAGACTGTAGACATGGTAAGGGTAAAAATAAAAATAATCAACCATAAGATAATAGAAGCATGGAATATCTTAAAGCTCATATATGTTTATTGGTTTAATATGGTTCAAGTAGATGAAGAAGATATAGCATCATGGAACAGGGGCCTGTAAGAGCATACAGGCATGACTAAACAGCCCTAGTCATGACTAACCTCCACATCACCTTCGCTACCATTAACCCACATAATATTATTTTAAAATAATTTCATTGATTGAAAAAAGTTTTAAAAAAAAAGAAATGGTTGCGAGGCTGCGAGCTCATCACCGAAATGACGAACCAAATAACGAAGGGCCGATGACTAAACACCCCTAGTGGTGTGTCATCAAATGACACGCTCGTTAAGTCCTTATCACCACTACAAGTGGTCTTATACAAAACATCCAAACACCCCCCAAACTGAATTGTCAGCCCTAAATGCTTGATTACCAACTTGGTCTATATCCTCATATTAGTAAATAGTTATTTCACATTGTTTGGCAAAGTTGAATTCTCAAACTTTTGGGTTGCCATTAAATAAAGCAACTTTTGTAAAATGTACATGAAGAAGACGCTTCTAAGCACTATTACATCAATAATAGCACATTCTAATTCATTAAAAATTAAAAACAGCATAAAGAAAATGACTTGCTCCATTGACCCTAATCCAAATCCATCAACGAAAGGAGGGATACTTTGCTAAAACCTAATTCACAAAAAGTTCGCCATTGACGACTTAAAAGAAATGAAACTAGCAAATTAACTAAAAGATAACATACCAAAACTAACTAATAAAGATATCAACATCAACCAAGGTGAAACGGTATCTTGTTCACCACTTAATGATATGAATAGTCCCCACAATCGTGTTTGGACATGCATTTTCAAACTGATTATCGCCACTTGAGAAATTAGAATCATTGTTTAAGGCTAAAAGTAGTTAGGTAATATTGTTATAATTTGCAATGAATAGTTTTATCTTGGCAACTCCTTTTCTTTTACCTAAGATGCATTAATTTTGACCATATATATAATCAAAAAATCATAATCACGCTCTCTTTAACCAATTCTCAACACATCAAACAGACAAACACCCCACAACAATTTAATGGCATGCATTACCAATTTTCTAAAAAATTATGAGCATTTGAAAGAAATTTTAGAATGCTAATGGTTAGTGAATTCATTGTAAATTAATATCAACAATCTGATATTTGGTCAATAAATTTCCCAACTAATTAATTTCCGACCAAATAAAACATATAAAGAAACGAATGCAACAATCATCAAATGAAACAAACAAGAAAAAACAGAACATTTGAAATTCGTTACCCGGTCTTCGGGGTGGAAACAGGGGTGAATAATCCCATTCATGTCGAGATACATGTTATCATACTCGATTTTATTAGGGTTAGGTTTAGTTGTATCAACAGGGATTTTGATACCGTCGATTTCGACGGGCTCTTCCTCAATAACATCCACCACCACCATTGGATACTTCTCAGCTAACCACCGATAAAACGCCGGCACACCCATCTCAGACCAGCTTTGCTAACAACTCGATAACTAAACAAACACCGGATGCAATTTTGTTCGGCAACTGGGAAGGAGTAATAGACGGAGGAGGTGGGAACTCGAAGAATACGGTAAATATATTATATATTTATACTTTTTAGCATTGAACCCTATGATGTAGCGGCAAATCTGATATACATAGATATTCGACGAATAATTTTTCTCAGTATCGTACAGTTTTATTTCTTTTTTGAGTTTTTATTTTCATTAACTATTTTCTTAATTTTTAAAGTAATTTTTAGAAAATAATAAAACCCAAACATTTTCATTTTTTAGTGGGTGAGGAAGTATACAGTTGTGAAAATATGTGTTTATTGGTTGGTGTATAAAGTAAGAAAAAAATTAAGGTTATTTGATTGGTATATTAGTAATTAACGATTTCTGAAATTTTCAAGGTTGTAAAAATCGTTCAATGGTATATAGTCGGTCAACTACAATTAAGCGATTAATCGACCTAGATGGTGATTAATCAGTTTCTAGGCGGTGACCCTAGAGATAAAGAAATTTATCTTAAAAATAAACATTAGCAATACCCTAACAAAATAAGTCAATAACCATCAAAATGTATAGTAAACTTGAAAAATAAAAACGATAAATTATAATTAGTTTAATAAACTCAAAAAAATAAAACTATAAGTCTCGTTCCTTTAAACCCTAAGCTGATTTCACATTTTAAAAAAATAAAAAAATAAGTCAAACCCCCGCCTAGAGACGCCTAGGATCGCCTAGGACATAATTTTGACCGACTTTGACTGACCGATAAATTTGACCAATCATATGATTTGTAGATCGGTAGACCACCGAGTACTGCCTAGGCACCGATTAATCGGATGCCTAGGCCGATTTTTACAACACTGAAAATTTTAAGGGATTAAGTAAAGTATTTGAGAGTGTTAAATATATTATAATATAGATATAGATAGATATATTATAGGGTAAATTACTTAAATGATATAATGGTTTAGTAAAAATCTCCAGTATGTTTATTTAATTTTGAAAATTATTGACATGGTTTCTTATATTCAAAATTTGTTATAATGCCAGTATTTTAATTAACATTGTATTCAAATTATAGTTGATATTTACAAAAGGGTATAATTGTCAATTACTTTCTATCTCTTCTACTTTTTAATATATCTATTTAAAAAATCATTTTATATTTACCCAAACATTCAAGGTTAAAAAGGAGGATCCCAAATGTTGTTTTTTGGGTTTTTTGATGAAGGATTTTAGATCTCGAATCTACAACCTTCATCTCACCAACAATAATCGATTAGACCTACTCTGGATTAAAAAAACGCACAAAACCTACGGTCCAACACCTTCAAAACCACAATATGGTTCTTGTTTCATATATATCTCTCTTATCCTTTCTTGTTCATTTTCATCATTTTGGGTTTTACCTTCATTCATGATGGACAAATCAAAATCAAGGCTAGAACAAAAAAAACCAAGCGAGTAGTGGCATAATGGCGTGCTAGTGGAGGTAGGTCTTGTTCAGTGTTCACGTTTCAGGTCTTGTTCATCTTCTCAATTTACTCTATCACCACCAACGAAACATTTCAAATATCGATTGCTTCCATCGATAGTCAAACGTTTCCTCTCTCCTCTCTCTCACCGACAAACTCTCACCATCTACCTCTCACTTTCTCTCTTTGTTTCCATCAAAGATGGTATTTATGTTTGAAGCTCGCCTAAACTGATTTTGAGCTTAGTAAAATGTCACCAAGAAATTGTTTTGAGGCATGTAAGATGATAAGCATGATGAACCATTTGAATCTGAATAGTAACACTAGTTAATTTCATAAATGGTCCTTTAACTAACTCAGAATTGCAAGTTTGGTCCTTTTTTGAAAAATGTTGCAAATCTCGTACTTTAACTACCATTTTCTTTCATGGTTAGTCCTTTCAAACGATTTCCATCTAATTTCACCGTTAATTAGCACATTAGGGTATTATTGTCTTTTAACATCCTCTTTTACCACTCTACTTAACATTTGACTTCACAAAATCTAAATCTAGTCCTTTCTTACCCTTTCCTTTGCATGTATCGTCCTAAACCCTGAAATCATAATTAAAGGAGACAAAGGTGTTCCCTATGTACCACATTCGATTAGCAGAAAAAGAAGTGGATCTAAAAAAACTATGGTAAGATCGTTAATGAATTTCGTTGGTTAATGTTTACACTAAAATTGTGTTTCAGAGTTTACTCTTTAAGTTAACGATATTGAAATTCTTGATTTTTTTTACACAGCTCGTGAACCAACAATGTTCTCCATCAAGTTTCATCATGATGGTTTCTTCATAAAATCCTGGGAGAAGGTATGAAAATGGTAGGATTAACTAAATTGTTTTATTGGATATAGATATGTTACCTGTACTTGAGTTAGATGATGTAACGGAGGATCTAGGTTATGGTAAAGGCTAGAAATGGTATTACCACTTTATGATTCCTAATATTGATTTAGATTTTAGCCTACAAACCCAAGGATGTGATTTATATCTTTTAAATTAAGGAAGTATGTAGTTGTGCACAAGGTTATTGATGTGTACACTAAAGTTGGATCAACATGTAGTACCCGTTCTCGAATCGTGATGTAATTATTATTAATATTATTGTAAAATTTTGTATTAATGAATTGGAGACCCAAGTATTAATGTGTATTAGTGGAATTACTTATTTGGGCTTAAGAGATAAAAATATCTTTGTTTGGGCCAAGCAACCATTACCAAAGCTGTTAATGGGCCATAAGGAGGAGATAAGGTATTTAAGAAAATTTTAAGCAAAGAACCCTAGACTTTTTTGCTGAAGCCGTCATTGTGTCCCTCATCCTTTATTCGTGCGTGTGTGCGCGGGACAGCCGAGAGGAAAGGACGAAAAGAGGACTGAAACATCATCATTCTGAGTGGAATTTGATTTGCCTATCAATTTAGTAATCCTATCCATCTCCTAACAATAGTGTTTGTTCTAGTTGGAAGTTATATGGCTTAAATCTGAATTTTCATGGCTGTCGAACCATGCTTCAAAACCGAGAACAAGAGTAGGATTTAGACCAACCAAATGTGATGGAAATGCAATTAACTTTTAGGGATTAATTCAAATGATGCTAGGGATCCATAGAAACAAGAATTAAGCAAAATGATTAAGAATTAGGGTGAAAACCAAAATCAAAGAGTCGACAGTCCATTGATAATTGAAATTGTTCTTGAGGGTGATTGAATTGCAAAACACATATAAGGGTTGAATCACAAATTGTATTAAGAATGTATGATGAATCGCTAATTAGTAAGGAAGACTTGAATGGAATCGCAAAATCGTATTAGACTTAGGAATCGCAATTTAACTTTGTGTTTGAATCACAAATTGATTTTTTGAGTTAGAGTCAAATCACAAATTAGACACATGTGATACCAACCGCAAAATGAACCAAGTATATGAATCACAAATTGAGCTAGTTCATGACAATCGCAAATTAGGCCAAGATGCCGGATCGCAAAATAGGCTTAAAAGTCATACTCACAAATTAGGGTTTAAGAGCCAAACGCAAAATGACCCAAGAGGTCAAATCGTAAAACAAGGACAAAAAGGGAATCACAAATTGACCTTCATGTTATGAATCACAAATCATTTTCATTGACTTGAAAATGTGAAGTTATGGGAATTCATGAGTTACGATTTAACTGTAGGTGTTTACCGGTGGCCGACCGAAATTCCAATATGGGCGACGTGAATCGTAGCTAACACTTAGACTATGAATTAGGTGAGTTTCACTAACTCTTATCTTATGATGTTTTTGTGAATCTGCGATGAATGGTGTACGTGTTATATGTTTATTATTGTGTTACTATTTAACTGGAACCAATAACTGAGGGGGTTATGTGGTCAAGGTTTAGTAGACCATTATAAATGATGTCTGAGTACATCGTGACCGAGTGAACCTGGCCGACGGGGCCTTGTGTGTAGTTACGTGATGATGTGTGATGATCATAAGGTATTAGGGATGTGTTGCTCACTAAGCTTCTAGCTTACCCATTGTTGTTTTACCTCTTTTAGGTCCATTGGGCAAGGACAAGGTAAAACCTCCGGCGTAACAGCAACTCATGGACCTTATTGATGTTAAATTTTAATGAAACAAATATATTGTAGCTTCCACTATTGAAACCCGTCATTTATTAATTTGGGATAACTGTAAATGCATTATTATTTTATATTGAATGATTAAGTTTTTACTGATGGATTTAAACAAATTGGGGAGTTACACAACAAATTTACACACTTACTTCACTTCACCTTCTAAAGTTGTGATTGAAGAAATTGATAATACTAGTGAGCCAATGAATCATTTGTTAAAATTAAATGTGATAACTCTTCTATTAGACTTATCTTACAGTGACATGATGATGTGGAAACAAATGAACCTACTCACTTTAGACTATGATTCTTTATATAACTTAAAACCTTACATGGATTTGATAATCTAGAAGAACAAGCAAATGTAATAATTGAAAAGGGTAAAGGAATCTTTGTTGAAAGCAACTTTGATAGTGTAGATATTGAGGATAGTGATTTCTTAGTTGACCATGACCATTAAGATGATGATGTTGAAATAGGTATGTCTGACTTCCACTTACACACTGACAAAGAGGTTGATAATGATAGTTTCATGAATTTAGGAGAAACAGATTGTCATGATATTAATGTAGGCCACAATGAGGGTTTAGAAAGTGATTGTGATTTAAATGATGATGATGAGATTAAGAGGAAAAAGTTTTTAAAACAATTAACTAAATAAAACAGGAATGAAGCTGCAAAACATAATTTAAAATACTCATTTTATATTTGTCAAAATTTTGCAAACAAAGCTAAAGTGAAAACCTATGTTAAAGAACTCTCTGTAGAGAGTATGAGGGAGTTAATGCAAGGAACTGAGCAGGGTACCTTGATTATGGAGACAATGCTCATTAATACTTTTGATGACTTCAAAGCATAGGAGGGTGAATTGCTGATTGACACATATGGGCGCTTCTATAGACTTCTGAATGAGTTAAGGAACCATCAGATCATTAAGTCTGAACTAGAGAATAACATAAAGTTTCTAAATGGTCTAGGATCAGAGTGGAGGACACATGTCAAACTTTACAGACAAATAAACAAAAAATCTAAAGTCTATGTCCTATCACGAAATATATGAAGAGTTGAACCAATATCCGGATGATGTGTTGCTGAATTCCACTCCTAGGTAGGAATGGCAACGGGGCGGGTTTTGGTCGTCCCGTCCCTGACCCGTTCCCCGTCGGGGATTGTTTCAGGGCACCCCGTCGGGGCGTCTACCAAACCCGACCCCGAACCCCAGTGACAAAACCCGACCCGGCTAAAAATTATGTTAGTGAAGTAAGAAACTACACAAAAAACTTAATAAAAACTCGAGATGATCATTTTATAAATAAGAATGTAAATATCATCATTAACTTGAATAAAAAACTTAACTAAAGTAGAACTTAAAAGAAGTTAGGGGATCAAAATTCAAAATTTAACAAAAAACTTCATCACTTTAGAAACTTCTCCATTAATAGATATACAATCGTTCTCTTTGTATATTCATACACATTATTATATACATAAATATATAAAACATATATGTATATAAATATATAAAAATATATCAGGGCGGGGCGGGGATAGTGTGCCCCGGCCTCGAAGCCGACCCTAACCAATATAATCCCCGACCCAACCCCGAAACTAGTCGGGTTCGGGTTGTTTTGTCATCCCTACTCCTAGGATTGCAGCTGATCCATTAGCCCTTGTAGCCAATGAAAGGAGGTTCAGAGAACGTTCTAGGTCCTCTAAGGGAAAGCAAGTTGTGACTACTGATTAAGAAATCTTAGGTGATGAAGTTGAAGAGACTGAAGCAGAACAAGTTAGTAAGGCTATGTCCTTCATCACCAGTGCGTTCAAAAATCATTTTGAAAAAACTAATAACAAAATGAGGAACTTCTGGATTAAGAAAGAAAGACAACTTCAGGGCTGACAGGAAGAGGATTGAGAAAGTTGAGGAGAAGAAGGAAGAAGAAAGGAAATGTTACAACTGTGGTAGGACTGGACACTACATTCAAGATTGTAGGAAACCCAAAGTGAAAGATGCCTCCTACTACAAACAAAAACTCAGCTTAACGAAGAAAAAGGAGTCTGGAAGAGCCATGATGGTTAAAGAAGACCAATTCCTCTCAGACACCGATGAACGTGAAGAGGAAGAAGAGGCACAAGCTCAATTCTGCCTCATGGCCAAGTACAACTCTGAAAGTGATGAGCGTGATGAAGAAATAGATGATGGGTTTGAGGAGCTTGCTGACTCAAAGATTGAGAAGGATGATCAAGGTGAAATTGTTGATGCTAAGAAGAAGGTAAGTATTTAGTATGCTAAAACACTTATTAATCACATCCACAAGCAAGATCTAAAAATAAAAACTCTTAAAATTGAAAGCAAACTTCAATCACACATCACAAAAGAAAAGTCAATAGATATCTAAAAATACATAAACGAACTCAATCAAATAAGAAATCTGTTGGCTGAAAAAGAAGATGAATTAACCGAACTCACAAATGAAACAACCAAAACTATTCACGATTTAAATACTGAAAAAGTGAGTGTCGAAGAGGATTACAAGCATTTAACAAAGGAAAGGGCTTAACTTTACTCTAAAATCAAAAACCTCGAAGATAAACTTGTAAAAAGGGGACAGACAGATCAAACGATCTTATTGAAGAAACCAAAAGACACTAAATTTTATAATCCATACACATTCGAAGGTCTTGGTTTTGAAAATCCTCACATCTTGAAAAAGATATTACCGCTCGCATGGTGTTTGTTGGAGAGGCAGAGGAATGAGCAAACGAGGAAATAAAAAGGAAAGGAACCACGAAGATGCAAAATCCTTTCAATTATGAAAACCTAAACGAGACATACAACTCCGAGGAGGAACCAAAACCACTTTTGTCCAATGATTACATTCGGAGTTACACTGAGGAAGAAATGGAAGCATCAACATCCAATCTCGAAGCCAATACATATTCACGAGTGTATATTCCTCATATGGAATTACAAAAAAGATTTGAAAATATCGAGTTGTGGTGCTATACAATAACAATCATAAGTGACTTAAATGAGTTGTCTTTTTCAAACATTCATATTAATGGTTGTTTTTCGTTCACAGAAGACAAAGAACAAGATACACATGAACAATTGACAAAAGCAACATCAAGAATCTCAGAGTTGGAAGAAAGAATTAAGCTTATGAAAGAAAAAATCAAGAATTGTACATCGGTTTTTAGCTGGTCTAAGGTCCATTTTTGTTCTTCGGCTATTACTTAACAAAACAGACCCCAACCAAATGATTTGCTATGTATTAAAGGAAGAAAATCGTTGTAGGGGTGTAAGAATCACATACCTTTAACTAGAAATTGGTTTGAAGCAATTTGGTGAAAATTTACATAGGCTCTTGTTCCTTCTTCTTCTCGGCAATGGCACCAGCACCCACACACACGCTCACAAGAAAATGCAACAATAATAAGCTCTCCCTTGGAGGCTATGCCCTAATGGGGTATTTATACCCTTTCCTAAGGCCGCAAGCCCAAACAACTAGATTCATTCTAAGCCCATTATTCATTCCTTCATTCCAAGCTAACAACCATGAAGCCCAAGTCATAATTCTTTTAAATTTCAAGAAGATAAGTCCAATAAATTTCTTTGTGTTAATTACCAAAAATATTACTACACTATTACTATTAATTGGGAACGGGTATTACAGATTGAGATTCACGATTCACGTTCATGACTCTGGTAAGCGATTTACGATTGAGTCTGAGTGTGAGTGAATTCAGAGGATTTCGATTGGCCTTCGTTGTGATTTGTGATTTACGATTGGGTGAATCGCAAATCGTTGTGATTTACGATCGGTATGTTTTGCAATATTGTGAATTTCGATTTAGTGATTTACAATCAGAAATTGATTGTAGGGTGTTCTGTGAACTTGGTTGACTACACGAAGACTTTTGACGACTGTTATATCTAGGGCCGAGGCGAGTTTAGTATTTTCGGGTATGAAGACAAAATCGTTTTCGAAAGACTTAATGATTTAAGATGACTTTCATAGATGAACATGATTGACTGATTTAATGACTATTGAATTTATTATTTAACTATGCCATATGACTGACTATAATAATGATTATGATGTAACTATATAATTATGATTATTGTATGATGACTTATGGGTGGGGGTAGATATACTCCTAAGATGTTACGATGATGCCTAGTACGAAAAATGTGCCTTCTAGGATTTGCTAGCATGACGATGATTAGTTATCGGGTTTTCTAGACAACCTTGGCAACACATGGTGTACTTGTGCTTTACGTTCTTGTACATTGGAGTGGTGTTTGATCGATGATGATAAGGTCAACACGCATAACACCACGGTGGTGGGAGGAGGGCCTAACGATGGGGGCACCGGCTGTACTTTCACCTAAACGACTTATGTCAGAGTAGCTATAATGAAGAGACCACTAGAGTTTGAGTACGAGTGAAAGTAGCGTCCTACTTGGTACTAGACTTGCCGGGCACTCGTAGTAAACCTAAGCCAGTGTGGACAGACCTCGAAACATAACAGTTGCAAGGCACACATGTGGTACGTATGCGGACGGACCTTAGGACCCTAGTGATTGCCGCGCATGCATATGGTGTTTGAGGTAGCGATGGTAACAATGTATTATGATAAACCTTAACTAAGAACGATGAGTACGATGATGATTAACGATGATAGAGACGAAACGATGTTTACAATGCCAACTATGTATAAAGATGATATCGATGCTTAACGATGTTAATGATGTAATATGAGGTAAAAGATGTTAAATGATGTTACTTGACCATGCGGGGATTTTATGAAGCTATGCGGGTGGGTCAAGTAACGGGTTGAGATTTATATTATCTAAACTTAAACCTGTTTTATGATGGTTTAAAAGTGTGATTTTGTTGTACCTGTTGCTGACTCACGAGGTGTAAGCTGACACTTGTTTCTTAAAATGTATCTCGTACTCATGCAAGTGACATAGGAGTGTGTGGCCCGGTGAGCGTGGGTGCTGCTAGGTAGAGATAGTATTTGATGTTTCATTTATTATA
Organism: Drosophyllum lusitanicum; assembly: GCA_032274825.1. Lineage (NCBI taxonomy): Eukaryota > Viridiplantae > Streptophyta > Magnoliopsida > Caryophyllales > Drosophyllaceae > Drosophyllum > Drosophyllum lusitanicum. The sequence continues at coordinate 10,571 of JAUEJL010104856.1, read as the reverse complement.
TTACCAACTTCTGGCTAACATTTTAAAACAATTGTTTGACTTTATTAATGATGGTTTGACTACGTGGTACCGTAGTGGTTTCTTTTAATGATGTCGGCTTAACAGCTTTTACTGTTAAGCATTTAATGATGTTAATAAATATTTCCGCTGCTATATTTTCAAAAAAAATTATGAATTTTCGACACCACGACGTGACAAGTTGGTATCAAAACCAGGCTATAAGGGATCTGAGTACCGAGTCCGATGCTTAGACTCACAGCTTAGCTCGAGTCTGATGACTGGGTGGGGGATGCATGTGAGATGGTTGCTTGTTAGGTAGCTCTTTATTTATGATGTTATAGATGTTTATTCCCCTTACTTGATTCCGTTGCGTAGAAAAAGGTTGGAACTAGACGAGGAAACAGAAAGCAAGTGATGAATCATGTGGAGAATGCCGCCGCTAAAGGGTTGTATCGACTCTAGGGGATAAGGAAATGGAGAGCCAACGGCTCCTAACACCCCTAACAACTGTGACTGTGCACAACAACCTTACTGCAAATAGTACGAGCAGTAGGATCCGGGTTGTTGAGTTGAAGCGGGTGATAAAAGAGAAGGATGATGCATTAAAACAACAAAGTGTGAAACTGAGCCAACAAAGGTAGGCCATGAGGGATTAGGGAATTCTGGGAGACAAACTGACTCCCAATACTCATGCTGAAGAGGAGGCCGATAGTGAGGATTATGCTAGTCATGGTGCTGGGCATGGCGGTGGCAACGGGGATGCGCCTATTCATGTGGGGAGCACCTTCAAGATGTTTATGGATTGCAAGCCACCCAAGTTCGAGGGAGGGACATACCCCTTTGAATGCATTCGATGGGTCCGAAAGATGGAGCATACTTTTAATTCAAGAGTATTTATTGAAGAGCAACGGGTTAGCTACGCTATCCGGGTGCTCGACAAGGAAGCATTGGAATGGTGGGATTCAATCGAAACCTCCCTGATAGAAGTGACAAGGAGAAACTTGAGTTGGAATTTGTTTAAAAAGAAGCTGCAAAACCGTTTTCGCAATCTGAGGGCTAGATAATAGAGAGCTGAGAGGGAATTTCTCTACTTGAAGAAGGGCAATATGACGATTGCCAAGTTCAATTCTACGTTTTCAGAGTGTATACAATTCGTGAAGAGGTATTGTTATGATGATGCTTCGATGGTGAGCCAGTATGTGGAAGGCTTGCCTTATGAGTACCGACCTTCAGTAAGACTTGGAATGAATTTAAACATGTGTTGTATAATTTCTAAATTGAAAGTTACAAAGTATAGAGTATCGACAGAGACATGCTAAAGTACTAATTATCAGTCGAAGACAAAATCTGAAGATCATCTTAAAAGAATACAAGTGCAGAAGACCATTCGCTGAACATCTGAGGCCGATCAACTGAATGATTCCAAGTATCAACAACGATCAGTGTGATCAACCGAGCAACAATTTGATCAGCTAAGCATCTAAAACCTTTCAGCTAAGTATACCCTTTCAGCACTAAGTCCTATTCTGATAGATTTATCTAGGTTGATGAGTTTACACTCTTTTCAGTCAAACAGGCTGATCATCTGAACTTTCCATGATCGACCTTTATCATCTGAACTTTCCATGATCGACCTTTATCGTCTGAATTTTTCATGATCGACCTTTATCGTCTGAACTTTCCATGATTGATCTTTGTCGTCAGTTTAGCTTGTAATGGTCTGCTGAACATTTCTACATTTAGGTTGAGATAATCTATTATGTCAGTTTAGTACATTTTGTCCAGAAGAGTCCTGATTTGTGCTCTAACTGTTGATCAATATACTTTGTTTTATAATGTAATATTTCTTAAGTTAAAGACTAAACATGTGTTATTCTATTATGCCTTAGATATTTTATATGTAAAAGTATTTGCACTTTTTATACCTCCAAGGGACAAAAAGGATATAACTTGACTTCTGGAAAAAGTTAAAGTTATTTTCGAAGAGAAGATCGAGAAGATTTGCTCATTTACTAAATATGACTGACAACTACATATTTGGTAAGGTCAAATAAGAAGAAGCATGGCTGTCAATATAAGTACTAGCATGAAAAGAGAAGCTTAGTGTTACGAGGTAAAAAGGTATGGGAGATAATATTACTATATTAGTAAAGGGTTGATCTTTCACAGAAAAGTAAAATTACTTTATTAATACTTGAGTAAAGTAATATTGCTTTTCACCAACTTGCTTTTATAATATTATTTTCCTTATACCACTTGGTCCCCAACTTCCAACCTTCTGCCAAGACTTTTATAAATTGATATGCATTCTCAACATGCATACACGCCGAACTACACTCACTGAAAAACCTCTCTTGAAGAACAATATTCAAACTTTTAAGCAAGAGCAAGTTTTAGAGTTAGCAATAATGTAGAAAAACTAGTCCATGTGTTGGACCTCTTAAACATTAGTTTTTTTCGAGAAGCTTGTCTATGTGTTAGACACTTTAGCTGCCACCTTTTATTGTATTTGGAATTTCCGCTTCCTTATATATGTAATTCTTAATTCATATCAATAAGAATTATATTAAAAGTATTAGCGTGTGCATTTAATTTTAAAAAGCTTAAGTTTGTATTCAATCTCCTTTCTACAAATATTTGTTGTTGTGTACTTAATCTGTGACTAACATCCTCCGGCAAGAAGAATTTACTTGTGGCAACAACAGTAACAACAAGAAGGGGGAAACTAAAGGGAAGTCAAAATACTATACTACCTGCCATTCTACACACAATGGTCCATACACTGCTGAGACTATGAGCTGCCACCGGTATGGCAAGTTAGGGCACAAAGCAGTGGATTGCAAAAGCGAAAGACCCATGTGTGTAGATAATGATCACTTTACATCTACAACATCTCACTAAGAAGGTATGTTCTTCTCTTGCTTTGGGTTATTCTTGAATCTTGATCTCTTTGTAAAAACTCAATAGATTGTTTTAGAATATCTTTTAGAAATATCACAAAAGTGTACGCATATAGAGAGAGGTTAGATGTGCAAAAGATTGTCACAAGTGACCTAAAGTGTGACTTTTATAAGACAAAAGACAAAATATGCAAAAAAAAAATCTCATGATCCAACGATCGCATTTCACAGTTGACCTTGGGCACCCATATCCGCTTGCTTTATAATGTTTAAATTCTAAAGGTTGGTTTTTGTCAAATCCCACATCATACTTTAATGATGAAAACACTCAATTTTTTTGCCAATAAAGTTTTCCTATCTTCTAGCTCAAATCGATTAATATTTGAATTGATGGAAACTCGTTCCATGTAAATGAAAAGCACCAAAGATTCTTTCCCAAAATAACTATCACTTTACCAACTTAAATCATTTGTATTTTAAAAACATAGATCATGTTGGATCTATTTTCTTCTTTGAAAGATATCGGGTGTGTTCGGTAACGGGTTTATGAGAGATTATAGGGGCTTAAGATTCTAGTTTTCATAATTCCTAGCCCTCTAGCCCCGTTCGGGTGTTAAAATTTTGACGGGATTATTAAAAACATAATCCCTCACAAGTCCCAAAAATAAGAGTCTTTTCAAGTAGCTTATGGTTTGGACTTGAGATTATCAATTAATCAGCCCAAGCCTCAGCTCCAACTTCAGCTCCAGCCTCGAACTCTTTCGCCAAACATACCCATCTTCTTGTTTGACTAATATCAAATATTAGAAGATTTAAAAATCACTTGTATAATTTGACTTTTATAAAATCCTCTTGTTTATAAAATTTGTAAAGGTGATGTATTTTTTTTATAAAAATTTACTTGAGGTTTCGTATTAAAGTAATAAAACTCTTTACCTTTTGTGATCAAACAATTTCATATTTTAATAAACTTACTATATTAATATTGACTAGGATTTATGAAATTGTAAATAATATTCTGACTTCTTTTCTTTAAAAAAATTACATTTGAAAGGAAATCTACCAAAGAAATAGAATTGAACTGAAGTAAAGAATAGGCGTAAAAAGAGTTGTGGTGATAAATGCTACTATAGTTATGAAAATTGATTGAATGGTAGCATAAACTATAAAACCCTAAAATACTTACATTTAACAAATGAAAGAGTACCTATTAGCTTAAAAACGTTTTCATGTCCGTTTTCTAAACTCTTCCTAAACATCTAAAATGTTTACTCAGTAAGAATTCAACTAAAACTGGATCTCTTATAACACTTTCGAGTCTAACGACCACTAGTTTATTTTTCAGATAATCAACTAAAATAACTAGTTTAACCTATTATTCACCATAAATCAATGATAAGTTCATAATTCAGTATTTTTCTTTCTATGATTAACCAAAGTATATAAAAGGCTTATTACATATTTATTTAATTAAAAAACTCTTCAAAACCAATAGTTTAGGGTTGTTACAAGCAACCATTCTTGAAAAGAAGTGTAAAATTCAAGATTGTCAGCACTAGGCAGTATAGTTGCTATTTTAATAATGTATTCAGTGGACCCATTTCAAATTTCAAAAGAATTAATAAATAATAATCACAGATTAGAGAATGAATATCATTTTTGATGGCCATAAAAAGGGAAAAAGATGAAATTTGATGCTTCTACATCAGTTTCATTCCATAGATTCAAATCAAAATCAAACTTGTGGACCTCTTTCTTCTACCCATCGTTCTTAAATTCCCATTCCCAACTCCCAATGATGTCGTCCACCAATTCTTTCTCATTCCCTCACTTCCCCCAAATTTCTTTAATCTCTGTAAAGCTCAACTCCAGATCCAAAACCCAGATTACAAATCTTGAAAATGTCTCTCACAATTAAGCTCCGAATCACTCCTTCCGTTTCACATTTCAATACCAATCTCAAAACCCATAAAAGTCCCGTAATTTCTCGAGTACCCATTTATCATTTGAACAAATTAGCCACATCAATCGTGTTTCATAACAAGAAAATGGCGTCTCATGTGATAAAAAGCTCACTGATTGAACCAGACGGTGGGGTTCTTGTTGATCTGATTGTTCCAGAGAATCAAAGGGATTTGAAAGCTTTGGAAGCTGAGGGAATGGCGAAAGTGAGGTTAACGAAGATTGATTTGGAGTGGGTGCATGTGATTAGTGAAGGATGGGCGAGTCCATTGAAGGGTTTTATGAGAGAAGATGAGTATTTGCAGAGTTTGCATTTTAATTCATTGAGAATGAAGAAGAATGATGGGAATAATGGGAGTATAGTGAATATGTCTTTGCCTATTGTTTTAGCCATTGATGATGAGAATAAAGAGAAAATTGGTGGTGCTAATGATGTGGCTTTGGTTGGGCCTGATAATAACACAGTTGCCATTCTAAGAAGGTTTGCAATTCTTTTCATGCAACTTGATTGTGATCAATGGTTTTCTTATTATCAAGTGTCAAAATAATATGATTCTGACTATAAATGTAGTTTTTATATTGTGCTAGTTTTCTCTTGCCATTCTTCAAGTTGCAGCCAAAAAAAGAAAAAAAAAGAAAAACACTTACACTCACCCTTTAACTCCCTTATCTGTGTAGCAAAGTGGCCTATGACACAATTCTAAGAATCAAATGTCTACAATATTTATATCTCCTTGGAGACATGTGTGCATTTAAACTGAAGTAACTATATCTATGGTTTCTTTCAATGAGTGTGGGTGGTTTGCTTTTGATGTGAAGTCACAATTTTCAGTTCCATGAGCATAATGAGTTCAAGATATAGAAATTATGAACTTTATAGTAAGCTCCATTACGAATATTCATTCGATGAACCGTAAGGAAGAGAGCAAGATGATAATGACTTTATAGTAAGCTCAATTATGAATGTCATTTAAAAAAATCATCACTAGTCTGAGATGTAACAAGATCTTTTCTCTCATATTTAGGAATATTTCTGCTCAAGTTCTTTATAATGTTAAAAAAAAAGTATCATTCACATCATGATTAATTCGGTTACATATCTTTGTTTTTGGTATCAGCATTGAGATATACAAGCATAACAAAGAAGAAAGGATTGCTAGAACATGGGGAACCATAGCTCCTGGATTACCTTATGTTGAAGAGGTAATAACTCCAGCTGGCAATTGGCTTATTGGTGGAGATTTAGAAGTACTATCTCCTATTAAGTGCAATGATGGTCTTGATAATTATCGGCTTTCTCCCAAACAACTTCGTGATGAATTTGATCGCCGTCAAGCCGATGCAGTTTTTGCTTTTCAGTTAAGGAATCCCGTGCATAACGGGCATGCGTTGTTGATGAATGACACACGTAGGAGACTTTTAGATATGGGTTACAAGAATCCAATTCTATTACTTCATCCGTTAGGGGGTTACACAAAAGCTGATGATGTACCATTGGATGTTCGAATGGAACAACATAGCAAGGTACTCTTTACGCTTTTGTAATAAAAAACTACTAGTTATTAAGTGTTTGGCAGAAAGACAAAAACATGATTATGATCTTGACGTTTTAGTATCAATGTTTGTATTTCCAGAAGGGTTGAGATCCTCTCATGTTATGGACGAACATGACCCATCATGTTCTCTCACAAACTTGAGAGTGTAACCTACAAAGGGACCCGTTTTTGACTTAAAATAAGGGACCCACTCTCATGTTTGTGAGAGAACATGATGAGTCATGTTTGACTACAACATAAGAGGATCCTAACCCTTTTCAGAAGCAAGTAAGGAATAGCAAAAGAAAACTAATTATTTACATAAATGCAAATTTACTTATAATCGACTGTTTATCTGATTTTAGTTCTATAAGTTACAATAATTAATCATGCTCGTTAAATGATTGTTATCATCATTCTATTTAGTTCTTTAGTTCTTAACCCTTTTCGATATTTCAACATTTTAATGAAATTTGGTTCTTTCTTAGGTATTAGAAGACGGAGTACTTGATCCTGAGACTACAATCGTATCTATATTTCCATCACCGATGCATTACGCGGGTCCCACTGAAGTACAATGGCATGCTAAGGCACGAATAAATGCTGGTGCAAATTTTTACATTGTGGGTCGTGATCCTGCTGGAATGGGTCACCCTACTGAAAAACGAGACTTATATGATCCTGATCATGGTAAAAAGGTGTTAAGCATGGCTCCGGGATTGGAGAAGTTAAATATTTTGCCATTTAGGGTATGCCTTCGTATTTCTTTCTTCTTCGATAACATGTCAAAAGTGTTCTTTTTTTGGTGCGGGTTAAAATAGGTCTGGCTGGGTTGATCCGAAACCTTTTTTTTTCTAATGGTCATCAAAGTTTTGAAATATATATGGTGTTGAATTTGATTACAATAGTTATATAATTACAGTAACCATCACCTTGGTGGTCCACTGGATAATCCACTTGCCCCCCGTAGGGGAGGTCAAGGGATCAAATCTTGGGGGTTTCAATCAAGGGTTGGCTAAGGGGTTGTTTCGGAAACGGACACGGCTAACAATGGTTAGATCGCGTATATGAGAGGCATAGGCTGGAACCCAGGGGAACCTAAACAAGGAAAATCCCCTTCTATCCAACTTTTTGTTGGTAACGCAATAAAATGAAACCCTTGTCTCTATAGAACGGGAAAAGAAAAAGAAAAAATGACCATAAAAGACAACTATTATACAAAAATGTATTGTTCTAATTGATTTCTAATATAACTTATTGTAAGTCTAACTTTGAGGTCTGCATGGTCATTTTTGTTTGTCACAACAAAATATTTATATATGTATTTAGGCAAGAATCTGTCAAATTTGGCTCGAATTCGTGGCCATTTTTTCATTTTATCATTTTATAAATGTCTCTTAATATACTAATTACTGATGCAGGTGGCAGCATACGACACAGTAGCTAAAAAAATGGCTTTCTTTGACCCTTCGCGTGCTAAAGATTTTCTTTTCATCTCTGGGACTAAGGTATGTGGTGAAATTTCCCATTTTAATAATCTTGCTGCAATTAGCATTAGGAAACACGAATAATCCTGTTTTCTGACAATTCATATATGAATCTGGTATAACCAAAGTATCGACTATACGGTAGATTAGATAATGTCGTTTCTTAATTAAGAGCCTTATTGTTGCTATCGGGATAAACAAATTCAGCGTCTATTATCTAACCGTTTAGCTAATGACCCTTTTTTTAACCAAATTTGAGAGACTTTTACTTGCATCGCCCTAGAATGGGACGTTCAGAATCTTCAGATGCGAACACATTTTAAAAATTATTAAGAAATTGTGGATCCTGCAACATATTTTTAATGGTTTTTGGTTTATTTCAGATGCGAACTTTTGCGAGAACAGGGGAGAGTCCTCCAGATGGTTTTATGTGTCCTGGAGGATGGGACGTTCTCGTCAAATACTATGCAAGCTTGCAAGCTGAAGAGGCTAAACCCGCACCAGTATCAGCTTAGAAATATTTGATTTATGACAGAGTCGAAAGCGACTCGATTCTCGTTGTTTTTAGTTGTGTTTGGTTTTAGTTTTTGACTTGCGTTATAAATGTTCTTTAGTATCCTCTGACTAGGTTGTTTTTGGCATAAAGATTTTGTTTCTCAAGTTTAAAGTTTCTGTCTTTGGTTTATTTGTAATTTTTTTATTTTACAGTGTCTAATAGTAATCAAGTTTCATCACTATTTTATTATAGTCACTTAAGCTTTGTTTTAAAAGTGGAAACTAATATACTCTTAGTTCCTGTTTGTTTCGTACGATTCTTATAGAATTTGAAGGAATAAGAATGACGTTTCATTCGTATATATTCTTATTGGTAAATTTTTTTTTGCTAGGAATGTGATTTTAAAAAATTTAAACACTTTTTAAATGATGAAAAGTTTATTCTTTGACATAGGGGATTGAATTATATTTCATTTCGTAAGGAAAGTTAGCAAAAGGCCCCTGACCGTAGCCATCGACCCCCGACCGCCACCGTCACCACCCTGACCCCATAGTCTCCAACTACCGCCCGCGACCCGCTATGGGTTGCCACCGCCATCGGTCAACACTACCCCAACCCACGCAACAATCGGTTGACCTGCCGTCTCTACCTATGCTAATATCACTGGTCGAGGGTGACGCCACTGTTCATGGCCACCATCAACACCGATCCCCCCCTCCACCGCTGCCAGCACCACCGTGCGCTGTCGCCACTGACTCCACTGGACGGGTTGCAGGTTTCGCCATTGTCATAGATATCTTATGCGTGTGTATGTGTTAACGCACATGTTTACATGTGTGTGTGTTTACGTATACTAATGATGTTTTTACATAAAAATGAATAAATAGTGCTTTGGTCATTTAATATAATTACATTTGAAAAATGTATAAACCAAAGAGAAAATATGATTTAAATGAAATTAAATTCCATTCATTTGTTTTGACAAATAAACCTGACACAAATGAATTTATTATTTTTTAAAGAATTCAATTTTATTTGAATTCATCGAACCAAATAAAACTTTAATATTGGTGTGATAACTTTTAAAACTAAACTAGATATAAAAAAGTTTGGAGATTTGATTGCTATTAACTTTTTGTTTTAAAAAGTTAACATAAAGATATAAAGATGTAACATCCCAAATTTATAAAAGTTATTAAAATAAGTTATGGAATAAAAGTTGAGAAAAGCAAGTAGAAGTTATGAATTGCTAAATGGTTTAAAATAATGATTTTAAATATATCCTCGTTGAGATTTTTAAATAGCATATGATGAATTATAAGTCAGAAAAAAAAGCGGGATACTAGCTAAAAAGGGCCACAACCAAAGAGACGCCAACCATTTTTCTTATTCTTTCTTATCCTTTTCTTTTTCTCCTTTCTTGTTTCTTGTTCTTATTTCTTCTTTCTTTCTTCAAAAACCCAAACACACATATACCTTTAATCCTTAGAAGAATTTGGGGTTGGATTGGAGATTAGCAAAGGAAGATTTCACCTACCATTTGGAAAGCAAGTAAATGTTATTTTTTAAGTTTAAAGTGTTAATGGGTTAAATGGGTTCTTGGTTTGATTTTTAGATTTTGATATTTTTATTGAGAGTTTGATGTTAAGAAAGTGTTTAAAACGTCCTAAGCAACCTTTGTAAGTATTAAGAAACATTTGGTAATCAAATTATACGGTTTTGGGTTGAATTTACGTGTTGTAAATCTCTGGCGGTTTCTTGCTGTATAGTCAACGCGACGCGTCAGATAGATGGTCGGGACTCGTCCGTGTTGTTCTTTGGACGCGAAGCCCGGGGTGTCAGGATGTAGTTTTGTGGTTTTTACATGTTTTGATACTGGAGCTTTAATTCTAGGTTGAAGTACGGATTAAAGGCCTCGTCGGGAGATAGACACTTATCTTGGACTACAAGTGAGTACCTCAACCTGATATTTAGAGATATTAATTATCTGTAATTATACATATTTGATACTAGAGTGAAATTTACTACATGATTGTTATTATTTATTAATATCAAAGAGAATTGTTATTAAGTAATGGTTTAAAAGGATAAAGAGGAATATGAAGTTAATAAAGATATGTTAAAGTGCATATAAGAGATACGAAACAGAGATACATGTTTATGGCTGAGATTGAAATATGGTAATACCGGG